>WOXC01000364.1:0-46188 GCA_011680675.1 Gymnobelideus leadbeateri
GACTTAAAGTCAGAACACCTGGGTTCAGATCTTACTTTTGCTCCTTACTACATGTGGAACCTTAGGAATATCTATGGGCCTCAGTTTCCTCATTTACAAAATAAGGAGGGTTAGACCAGATGCTCTCCCTTTAGGCTTTAAAACTTTTGATCCTAAATAGATACAGGTTAGTTCATCAACTGAGCACAGCCCAGTCTGGAATTCCAGGCTGGACTTTTGTTTGTCAGGATACCAAGGAAAACTTTGATGTTTCATCACCGGGATTCAGAGCTTCCCTCTCTCTCATCCTCGACTCCTCACTTTTGCTCACTCTCCCAAATTCATTCATGGATAACCAGTTCTACCTCTATGACATTTCTCACATACATCCTCTTCTCTCCACTGACAGCTACTACCCCAACTCAAATCCCCATCACCTGCCGAGACTTTTGCAATAACCTTCTATCGGTCTTCCTGTCTCAAACCATTCTCCACTCCAATTCATTCCCTCTACACAAGCACCTGAAGCTCAGGTCTGGTGGTGCCATGCACTCCCACACCCCGTTTGTCTCAGTTCCTCCATCTGAAAAGGGAGAAGGAAATAGCAAAACACTCCAGTATCTTTGCCAACAAAACCCCAAAGGGAGTCCATGAAGAGTAAGACACAAATAAAAATTACTGAACAACAGAAAACCTTCCCAGTCTTCTCATACATTACTCCTCTCCATGAACTCTGCAGTCCAGCCATACTGGTCTTCTTGCTCTTGTGCCTTTGCCTCGGCTCTCCCTTATGCCTGGAATACTCTCATTCTTTACCTCTATCTCTTGGAATCCCTGGTTTCCTTCAAAGTTCAGCTCAAGTACCAGCTCCCACATGAAGTCTTTCCTGGTTGTCAGTGCTGCTAGGGTCCTCCTTCACAAGACCACCTGGCTTTAATTTCATATGTGTAACAGGGGTTTGACCCATGCCTAGACCATCTAAAATGGAAGCACCCATGAGGGGGATCTTAGGGGCTTGCTTCTGACACAATAAGACAGGCATCTACATGGCCATTCTGTATTGGCTACTATGTGGGTGGGAGCATCCTCTTTGAATTGGTTATGTAGCCAAAAATGCCTGTGTCTGAGGGATAGTCTTCCTCTTTCCTATAGTATCTAGGGTTCTCATTCACACACACAGTGAACTGTGGAAGGATGGTCTTGGGAAGCACCTCCTCCTCCTCCTCCCCTTAAACTCTATGGCCCTGAGAAGTGGGCTTGGAGCTTTTGTTCTTCTGTCTTTTATCCTTTTGTCAATTAAAGGTGTAAAGTGTGGAGACTGTTACCCAGAAGCTCAAACCATGGTGACCCAGAAACTCCAGATTCCAAACTGAATTTTATAATCAAGCCAGCAAGTAAGACCTGAGAAGGGAGGGCTCTGGGACAAAAACTCAAGAGGGGCTTTGTACTTGAATCTTGGTGAAGAACCCAACCAAGGTGTAAACCTAATCTTCCTGACCTCTGAAGAAAGAGGGTTATGCCCCCCACAGGGAAGAGTAAAATGTAACATACCTGGCTTTCAGGCAGTGGGAGCCAGAAAATCACTATTACATTTGTGGGGTGTATGGGGTGTTCAGGGAGGACTAGCACGTCTGGTGTGAGGGCTCCTTTTCGGAGCTGCTCATCTACCTGACACTCAATACTCATTGTGGCTACAAGAAGCTGTAACACACAATGGCCACATCCCAGTAAAACCATCTCACAGATGGAACTAAACCAGGTAACCTCAAAGCCATCAGTGAGTTAGGGGAATATCTATCCAAAGCATGTGAAGACTTCCATTTCTGGAATGGGTAGATGAAGACAATTTGCTCCAAAGACCATGAAGGGGGCCGGTAGGTGACACAGTGAATAAAGCACTGGCCCTGGAGTCATGAGGACCTGAGTTTAAATCCAACCTCAGACACTTAACACTTACTAGGCTATGACCTTGGGCAAGTCATTTAGTCCCGCTTTCCCTGCTTTCCTCCCTCCAAAAAGAAAAAAAAGACCATGAAGGAGTCTGAAGCAGGCACTGGACTCCTAAGGACTTGGTCAGACATGGAAGACACCAAGGTCATCCACTGCATCCTGATCTTGACTCTTGTGTAGCCATTGGACTTTGATGACTCTGGAAAGACAGAGTGAGGCTGATGACAATGTGTGTAATTCTGCCTCACTTAAATCCAATTCACAGAAAGTCAAGGCATCATCCATGATGTCATTGGTCCTCTTAACACATACCATCAAGTGAGCCTCTGGCTGAGCTCCCCTTTTCTTGAAGGTTCTCATCCATGCTGCTCACTTTACTCCCAGGTCTGTGCTGTCCTCCCACCACCTGCTTCTCCCCATATAGGTGCCTTCCCCACCCATTTTCAAGAAACTTTCCATGTTTGGTCTTTCTTCTTAGAATGGGAGATGCTTGATCCTATTGACCCTCTTCTTTTTTTGCATCTGTATCCTTGGCACATAGCACAATGCCTAGTACATAGGAAGTGCTTAATTAATGCTCTATCCAGTCATGCATCTTTCTGTGTGTATCATTTATTTACATATGCATGTATGTAGTATATCTATTGTGCATATATGTATATACTTATGTGTATATGTATATTGCATGCACATACATATACACAAGCATACATATATAGTTATGCATATTGTATACATTCTCTGTGTGTGCATATGTATGCAAGCATATGTGTATATGTGTGTGTGTGTGTGTGTGTGTGTGTGTGTGTGTAATGGTAATGTAATTCTCTTTGTTTTGGCAAAGGTAGCAGTTACTTAGTAATTGATCAAGCCTCTGTTGGGAAAACAGAAGGTATGAACTTCTGTCTCCTTTTCCTGACATAACAGAAAGGGGTTGGCTGAAACAGGATATAAGGAAAAGCCCCAGAGAGGCACAGTCAGAATTTCTTGGGACCAGCATCTGGTGGCAGAGCAGCTACAGAAGAGAAAATGGAGAGCTGAGCCAGAATTTCCTGAGAACTTGTGGTGGTGGAGCTTCTTCTGAACAGGAGTCCAGGTGACAGAGGAGCCCAGGAGCCCAGGAACCAGGAGCCCAGGAGAAGACTGAGGATGCTGAGACTTCAACTATTTGTGGCTTGGTTGAGCCTTGAATTCCTGGGAGCAGAAATTATGAAGGAGTTGAGATGGACTGGACCCTGTGAACTTAATGTGGAGCAGGACCTACACAGATTGCTGTACAAGGAACTGGGAGCTTTCTGCCTATGAATCCAGGTAGAATCTGGGACCAGGGAATCTGAAAACTGGCCCCAAGTCAAGATGAAAAGACTCTCCATGGGTACTGAGTAATGATGAAATTGTAGTTTACTAGTGACCTAGGGGTGGAGGGTTTGTGTATGATACTTAGTAATTGATTGCTGAATAAGTGACGTATTGAGTTAATTTAAGTGTGCCCCATGAGAGGAAGACTTTGACTATTGTACTTTGAGATGATTATTCTTTGTTCTAAATATTGTGACCACTTTGGTGAAAACTATGTGGCCATTTTAATGATAAGCTGTTTGTGAATATAAATTGTAATGTTGTGAATGCTATACCTTGATTTTCTGTGAATGTTTTGCTTTGATTTGTTAAGGAATAAATAGAGTGTTCACTATACTGTGTAATCAGAATCCTAAAAGTTGTTCACAGTAGCATTCTTCTGGAAATCTTCTGTGCATGGCATTACAGTATGGATTTATGTGTATTATCTCCATGGTTGGAATGGAAGGAAGGTCCTTGAGGGAAAGACTACCTCCCTTTTGTCTTTGTATCCCCAGAGTTTATCGCAGTGCTTAGCAAGCTGTGTAGAGGGACATGATAGAGATTCCCAGCTCCTCTCATGACTTCCCATGTTCTTTTCCTTCAGTAACCTGAAATGAGATTAGTCTCATCCATCTTCCCTCTCAAAGCTAGAAGCCAGGAGCATCTAAAGTGATTGTAGGCTCAATGTGATTCAAAGCTTAAAGAAAACTTAAAAGAGATATCCAAGAAATGAAGCTCTCTGACTCTCATCAACTCTACCATTCCCCTCACAGAGGGAACAGGGCATTTCTGTCCAACAATGGTCTTTGGGATTGGGATTAAAATTCCTCCCTGAGCCAAAACTCTTGCAGCCCCTTGCAAAGATCAACTGGGGCAAGTTCAATTATGCAATATAAAAACAAATAGCCCTGGGGCGGCTAGGTGGCGCAGTGAGTAGAGCGTCGGCCCTGGAGTCAGAAGGACCTGAGTTCGGAGCCGGCCTCTGACACTTAATCCGCACAAACAAAAACCTAGCCGTGTGACCTTGGGCAAGTTACTTAGCCCCAATAGCCCTCCAAAAAAAAAAAAAAAACAAATAGCCCTTTAAAACAAGAATGATTTTTCTGGTATCCCAGATAGCCAACATTTTATTCTATTGAAACTGAAACAAAACAAATGCATATTGACAGTGCATTTGGCACTTGGCACTCTACAAAACATCACCTGACAGAATATTGCAGTATTGGAAAGCTGTTTATGTGGAAGAGGGATTAACCAAAGAGTAGAAGTAAGAGCAGAGGGTACAAAGAGGCAAGTTGGAGTTGTAATTAAGGAATAGCTTTCTGATAATTAGTTATCCCTATGTGGAAATGTATGGCTTTGGAGTTAGCAGGACTCCCATTCCATCCCTCATTAAGCATCCTAAAGCAGATACTGAATGATCACTTATGGGTTATATTCCAGTAGCAATTGACTACATGCCCCCTGGGATCTCTTCCCTCTCCAGTGATTCCATGATAAGTTCCTCTATTTTAAAATTCTGTATTTCAGGGCATGAATCTATGGGGGGAAAGGAGAAATGCATTTGGAAATGAAAGTGGTGGGGTTGGAAGTAAAAAAGAAGAGGAATTATGATTTTTAAAGTACAAATTTATCTTTTTAAATAAAGGTAATGTAAAAAAATCAACGAAAATTTTTAAATTAAAAATTTTAAATTAAAAAATTTAAGAGCAAGAGAAGCAGACTACAGCAGGAAGAGGGAATCCCAGAGTTGTAACTCCAGACAAAACTAGTCACTTGTTCCTAAGTGCCTAACATTTCTTATTTGTGCCTCCTTTCAAATGGGATCGGTAATGTGTCATATCAATTTAAAAACAAAACAAAACCCTAGATTATGTGAACACTGGAGTGAACCCTCACAGAAATTCCTTGGCTCAACTTTTATAAGGGCATGGATGATTGTTTGGGATGCTTATCTGCTGGCCTAGTATTCACCTCTTCTACTGTCCAGCAGGCATTTCTCTTGCCCTGGATAGCACCATACCAGACTTCAAAGGCTATTCTGTCTTAAGAGATGCATGGGTAGTTGGCAGCAGGACTGTGAGTGGGTCTCCCAGCTTCTTGGCCATGGCAGGATGTCTTTTACAGATGGTAGTATTCTGTCCATTATTTAGTGGAACCAAGAAAATCACAGAAACGAGGTCAAAATTCTTCCCCCTCCCATATCAACACATGCAGCAAAAATGTCCCTAGCTATATTTACACGATCCTCTTTGCCTGAGCCTATGTTGGCAATTGATTTCAGGTTTCCCTTCTCTGACAGATAGGCTGTGGGATTTCCCCTCCACTCTTCATTTCTTAATAGTTCAATTCAATCCCTACATATTTTTCCTTTTTAACTCTCTCCCCCCTCTCTACAACCAGAGAAAACAATTCATCTTGTTCTGCTCCATTTTAAATCTTTACTAACTTGAATCCAGCTGCCTGGGTTTGCTCAGGGTTCCCCTTCCACCTGGAGGCATTGCTAAAACCCTCTCAGAGACAGTGAAATCCTTCTTTTTGAAAAAGGAGACCACAGCTAAATGGAGACCTTGCCTTAGATGTGGGCTAAACAGTGAGCTCAACAGGTAAGCCAGGAATAGTATCCCCTCTGTGGAGGCAGCTGAATAAATATCAAAAGTACTTTCTTATTCAAAGGTTGGAAACTCAATTAAAGAGCCAAAGGTCATTTTCTTTCTTACATTTTTATTCTTGCTTTCTTTTTTCCCTACCTTTCTGTCTTCCTTTTATCTTCCTTTTTATTTCTTCCTTCCTTTCTTTTTTGTTCCTTCATTTCTTCCTTTTTTTTTGCTTTTTTCCTTTTTATTTCTTCCCTTCTTTCTTGCTTTTGTCTTCCTTTTTTCTGCCTTTTCTTCCTGTCTTTCTGTTTCCTTTTTTGTTTATTTTGCTTTGACTAGACCTATGTTTTTATTAATATTTGGAATTCCCATGATGGAAATCTCTTCTACCAACACCTGCTCTGAAATTGATAGTTTTAAAGAGTTGCAGAGAAGTAAAGTGAGTTACCCAGTATCACACAGTCAATTAGTGTCAGAAGTGGAATTTAAACCCACCTTTCTGAATCCAAAACCAGGACCGTTCTCTGTTTGCCTCAGTTTCCTCAATTGTAAAATTGGGATAACCCACCTACCTCCCAGATTTGTTGTGAGGATCAAATGAGATATTATTTGTATAACACTTAGCACACAGGTCCCGGCACATAGTAACCACTATATAAATGCTGATTTCTTTTCCCCCATCTGGCAGGTCAAGATGAGAACAAAACGTATTCATTAAAAATATTTTTAAAAGAAAACCAAAAAGGACAGATTTCACTAAGAAATAAGTTCTTAGGTAATATGTGTGTATAATTGCTATCTGAATAAATTATATATTTTTAATTTTTAAAAGTGAAGGAAACCACAAGGTATATATCAGAGAGTAGTTCTTGCTAAGTGTTTTCTGATCAGTTTTAATTTAGAATCAGAAAGATCTAGGTAGGCAGAACCCAAACTCAATCTGATAAAAAATAAAGCCTTTACACACTTCCATGTAATCAAATCACTGATAAGCATTAATTATCTTATTTCCCACTGGAAGACAATTAAACTTTTTTTTTTCCTAAAATGAGAAAAAGTTTTACAGGACCTGCTTCGGTAAGGAGGGAGCTTCAGGACTGGATAGGAACAAATAATTCAAGAGGTCTAATGTCTGCCTCACTTAATCACTAGCATTTAAGGTTTGAAAAAGGCTTTACAAATATTATCTCATTTAAGACTCACAACAATCCTGTGAAGTAGGTACTATTATTATCCCTATTTAACTGTGGAGGAAACTGAGACAGACAGGAGTTAAGTTACTTGCTCAGGGTTACACAGCTAGTTTGTATCTGAAACAGAATTTGAACTCGGGTCTTCCTGACTCCAGGTCCAGAACTTTCTATTCACTGTACCTCCTAGCTACCTCTTGCACGTAAAAAGCAGGTTTGGGTAATTTCATTCTGTTGGCCCATAATCCAATGAAACTGAATGTGGGTCCCCTTGCCAGCCAGACTTTACTTTGCTTGCATTTATTCATTTAGCAAACATTTAAGTCCTTACCTCTTGGCATCTATTACCCATCTAGCCATGTATCTGGGGCCATCCCACCCTCTAAATGCCCCAATAGTGGACGAGTCCAATCCAAGCCAATCAACATTTATTAAGTGCCTCTATGTGTAAAGAATTGTACTAAGTGCTACCCCTTTCTACCTCCACAAATCATCCTTCCATTAACCCTTCCCTTACATATGCTATCTTCCACCACCACCATCATCATCAACCATTAATAATATAATATAAACATAATTTAAGGGGATAGAACATAAGATTAATAATGATAATAATAGGTAGCATTCACAAACACATTAAGGCTTGCAAAGTGCTTTGCAAATATTATCTCATTCGATCCTCAGAACAACCCCAAGAGTAGGTGCTACTATTATTACACCCAATTTTCCAGATGTGGAAACTGAGGATAAGTGGTCCGAGGTTAGGTGACTTGCCAAGGGTCACATCCCTAATAAGTGTCTGAGGCTGAATTCGAACTCAGGTCTTCCTGAATCTAGGTGTAGGGCTAGAACCTAAAGACCAGAGCCTGACTCTTTTTTTTTCCTTCCTTATTTGTATCTCCATTACTTGGCAAGGTACCTGGTACAGAATGGGCATTTAAGAAATGCCTTCTTATTCATACTATGTTTAATTTTACTACATTTATGTTTAATTAGCTACCATGTTTAATTAACTACTTTATAATTCATATTAGATTCTGAAGGAGATAAAAATATTTAGATAAAAGAATAAAATTAAACAGATTTGGTCCTCACTGGGTCTTGGAGCTTAGTAAGGACATGAGAAACACACATTGAAGGTCATAGAGACAATCTGTTTCAGCTCTGTGATTTTACAGATGAGGGAACTGAGGCCCAGAGATGTTCATTGGTTTGCCTAAGATCCCATAGGTAAGACATAAAAAAGCAAGGAGATGAGTCTCTCTCTCTCTCTCTCTCTCTCTCTCTCTCTCTCTCTCTCTCTCTCTCTCTCACACACACACACACACACACACACACACACACACACACTTTTGTATTCAAGAAGCTTACATCTTGCTTAGGAGGGGTAAATACAATATTTTACTTGGAAATTTGGGGTTTTGGCCCCAGGTAAAAACATCTTCCCTTTCTCTTAACAGAAGGGAAAGTTTACACATGCTTTAGACAAAAAAGAAAAATTACTTTACCAGTGTCTCATGGTCACTGACATGGGATCATAGATTTTGAAGAGGAGGCCTCTTAAGAGGTCATTGAAGTCACTCGTCAGACATTGCAGAGAGGAAACTGAGGCCCACGGGATTTCATAGATTTAAACTGGAAGGGACCTTATAAATCATTAATCCAACTCTTTCATTTTATAGGTAATGAGAGACCCAGAGTTAAATGAGTTCCCTAGGTCCCACACCTAGTAAGGGTTTTTAGGGGTATAGATTGAGAATGAAAGGAAGCTCTACAGTCATCAAGTCCAAAATCCTCATTTTGTAGATTTCTTAAGTATATATTATCAAAGAAAAGCTTTATGTTTTGATAGTTGCTATGATTTAAGGATGGGTAGCTAGGTGGCTCAGGGGATAGAACACCTGGCCTGGAGTAAGGAAGACCTGAGATCAAATCTGGCCTCAGACACTTAGTAGTTGGGTGACTCTAGGCAAGTCACTTCACCCTGTCTGCCTCAGTTTCCTCATCTGCAAAATGAATTAGAGAAGGAAATGGCAAACCACTCCAGTGTTTTTTATAAGAAAACCCCAAATGAGATCACAAACAATGGGACATGACTGAAATCTCTGAACAACAATAACAAATGATATGAGGTGTTCTCCATTTCCCTTCTTCCTCCTTTTCTTCCTTCCTCATCCCTCTCCCAACCTTTGCAGCATCTCTTCTCTAGTGCAGACTCTTATCACCCCATAACTGGATTTTTCCACCAACTGCTGGAAGGTCTACCAGACTCAAATTTGTCTATATTCCAATCCATCTTCCAGCCAAAGCACAGATCTGATCTTGTCACTTCCCCTACTCAATAAGTTCCAGTGGCTTCCTATGGCCTCCAGAATCAAATACAACATCTTCTGCTTGGCATTCAAAACCCTTCTTAATCCAGCCCCCTCCTACCCCTTTATTCTTCTCACACCTCATTCCTCAACATGTACTCTTCCATCCAACGACACTGACCTCCTGGCTTGTTCTCCATGAACAAGACTCCCCATCTCTCACCTACAGCATTCTCTCTGGTTTTCCCTTGTGTCTGTGGTGTTCTCTCTTCTCCACTTCCGTTACTGAAGTCCCAACTAAAGTATCATCATTTACCATAAACCTTTCCCACCCACTCTTCATCCTATTGCAATCCATCAGCCACCCCCACACCATCCATACATGGAACCATTGGTTACAGCAAATGGAACTTTGAATGCTGTGGATAAGTTAATTTACTGTGGTAGTGTATTTTCCAGGGATGTATACATTGATAATGAGATTGACACACATATTGCCAGAGCTAGCTTGTGTTTGGGAGACTCTGAAGGAAAGTATGACAGAAAAGAGGAATTAGACTGACTACCAGACTGAAGATCTACAGAGCCATTGTACTGACCTCATTGAATGTATGCCTGTGAAACCTGAACAGTCTACTAGCACCAAGCCAGGAAACTGAATCGCTTCCGTTTGAATCATGTTAGGAAGATTCTGAAGATCACCAGGTGGGATAAGGTACCAGACACTGGGGTCCTTACTCAAACTGAACTGCCATGCATTTGGGATCTACTGCAGAGAGCACAACTGCAATAAGCTGGGTTGTTCAAATGCCAAATGTACACTTTCCAAAAAGACTTTTGTGAAGAACTCACACAGGGCAAGTACTCATATGGTGGTCAGAAGAAGCTATACAAGGACACGCTCGAGGTCTCTCATAAGAACTTTGGAAATACTCTGACCTAGCAGCACTACTTCTAGGGCTGTATCCCAAATAGATCATACAAGTGGAAAAAGGACCTGTATGTACAAAAATATTTATAGCAGCTCTTTTTGTGGTGGCCAAGAATTGGAAACCAAGGGGATGCCCATCAATCACAGAATGGCTGAATAAGTTGTGGCACATGAATGTAATGGAATACTATTGTGCTATAAGGAATGAGGAGCAAAAGGGCTTCATAATAACCTGGAGAGATTTATAGACTGATGCTGAATGAGGAGAGCAGAACCAAGAGAACTTTGTACACAATTACAGACACATTGTATCTGTGGTGGCTGACTGATACACTGGGCTCATCTCAGTAAGGCAACAATAGAAGACAACTTTAGAATGGAAAAGGCTATTCACATCGAGAGAAAGAACTACAGAGTCTGAATGCACATTGAAGCAAATTACTTGCTCTCTCTCTTTTGTGTTTTGTTTCATTCTTTCTTTTTTGCTGTTCATTCCATTGGTTATAATTCTTCTTTACAACTTGCCTAATGTTTAATGTGTAGGTATTTGTAAAACCTATATCTTGCATGCTGCCTGGGGGGGGGGGGTGGAGAGGGAGGAGAGGAAGAGGGAGAAAATGTGGAGCTCGAGGGATTGTGGAATTGATTGCTGTAAACTAAAAGTAAAGAAAAATTTTTAAAGAACTTTGGAATTGACTGTGTGACATGAGAGACACTGGCACAGGACCACTCAGCAGGGCATGCCCACATCAGAGAAAGTGCTGTGCTCTCTAAGTAAAACAGAATTCAAGTAGCTCAAAAGGAACGCAAGATGCACAAAATTAAAGAATCCCCCCCAATGTTCACACGGATTATTTGTGCCCAACTTGTGGTAGAGCTTTCTGAGTTCGTATTGCTCTGATCAGCGACACACAGTAACTTGATTCTAACATAGTGAGGTCATTTGGTCCTCTAGAGAATGAAGGGCAACAAGCAACCTGCCTTCTGTTCATTGCTTCCTGTTAATCCTGTATATACTTTGTATACATTTGTTTACACAATATCCCCCTGATTAGTTCCCAAGTCCCTTGAGAGTAAGGACTGTCTTTTGCCTCTCACAGAGTTGTGCTTAATAGATGTTGATTGATTGATTGATTGTTCCCCTTAGGAATGGAAGCAGGTACAGATAGTTTGTTCACAGGTGAATTCCAGTCAGCTAGTAAGGGATTATGGGCTTCTAAATTTCGAGCTGGAAGCAACCTTAGGTGCCACCTAGTTCCACTCCCTCGTTTTATAGATGAGGAAATTCAAGCCCACAATGAGTAAGTGACTTATCCAAGGAGATCAACTAGAAGGGGAAAATCTGCCTACTGACTCACCCAGCGAAGACCCCTTCTAGGATCTGTCAGCCCTGATGTCCGGAGACCCCAATTCAGATTTCTAATAGATTGACTATTTCACGCCCAGTCTATTCAGCCCATGATAAATGAGAGGCACTGAGACAGACCCTTGGGGGTCCCACTTGGAGCCTGCCTCCCTGGGGAGTCATTCCCCATGGCTGCCAGCATTTGATCCAGCAGTCGGCCTTCCCCCACCTCCCCCACTCCACCCCCTGTGCTTGGCCTCTCTATCTAAGCCAGAAAGCCTGGTGAGGGCTTTTCTGACAGCCTGGTAAGCACGTAACATCCCCCCATCTCCCCCCAGCTCCTTGGCAGCCACAACTTCACAGAAATCCCAGCTAAGCGGGACCTCTTCGTCATAAATCACACAGCCATCTTGGCTGTCTCTCAATCAATCTTTTCCAGGTGTTCACTCAATGAGATCCCTCAAGATTATCCTAAAGTGGTTCTCCCCTCCCCAGTGGGCTGAAAGTGCCTAGTTCCGGCCAGCTGATTGCTCAAGACCCAGGGTTTTTGTCCTTATAGAAAGGCCTCTCATTTGTCATTCTCTAGCATGTCACACCCCCAACTCTCAACCCTGCTACCCAGGTGTCCTTAGAGAGCTTGCAACCCACTGGACAAGATTGGCGCAGGGGCAGCACAGTTTGTGCAAGAGCCCTGGGTCTTGACTCTGGGGGGACTGGAGTTTGAATGGGTTGAAACTCCCTTCATAGCTGTTTGAATTTGGGTGATGGTGGTGCTGATGTGATGATAAGAGAAAGAATTAGCACTAATATTGCAATTTAAGTTTTCTGTGTATTATCCTCTCAATTCCCATGACCACCTTGCAAAATAGGTGCCAGGATTATTCCCATTTTAGCAATGAGCAGACAGAGGCTAAGGGAATGGCTTAGATCCACTTACCAGCCATTGCTCTTGGGTAAGTTCTTTCAGCTCTATGGGCCTCAGTTTCTCAATCTGTAAAATGAAGGGGGTTGGGTAAGTGCCCATGAAATCTGTTCCATTGCGTTGCCAACATTCCTATGAATCCTGACTTGGACCCTTAGGAACCATGCAGTGATGGAGAAGGCTAACCTAGTTGGACCCACCAAACAGAGAGGAGAGCCCTGGTATCCAGGACCTCTCCAGGCTGTTGGAAGAATCGGAGCTGATCATATAAGGAAATCACTTTGCAAATGGTAAGCTGTTTTATAAAAAGCTGCCATGTTATTGGAGAGCTTGAAGGGGCCTTAAAACGGAGAGTGTCAGGACTGGGAGGGGCCATAGAACAGGGAATGTCATAACTGGGAGGGGCCCTAAAGAACATTTTGTCTAACTGCCTGATTTTATAGTTGAATAAATCAAGAATCCAATTGGTAAAATGGCTTGCCCAGGACCACACAATTTGTCTTTGGCAAAATCAAGAGAAGAACCCAGGTATCCAAGTTATCTCCACTCCACCATGCTCCTTATGTTTCTTGGTGCCATGAGATTTTAAAAACTCATGGAGAAAGCATGGAATCCACTGTGCCTATAAGCTCAGAGCCACTGTAGAAAATCCAACCTGGCTAATAGGTCAGTGAGGAAAACAGGAGGAGCACTCCTAACCCTTCTCACATTCCCATCTATGATAGTTTCCCTCGTTGAGGGTCTCTGCCTTAAATGTCATTGATCAAGACTTCACTGAATATGATAGGAAGGCCTAGGGAGTATTGCAGGATGTGAGGATGTTTGGGGAGAATCATAAGTTCCCTGGAGGTTATTCTCTACTCTGCCCTCTAAAAAGGGGGAGGAAGGAGGGGAATAATTAATAATTATTATTAATAACAATAGCCAGCACTTATACTTAGTGTGTGACTGCCACTGTGCTAAGCATTTTACAATTATTATCTCACTGATCCTCAACATTTTTACAGTTGAGGAAACTGAGGCACACAGCAATTAATCCAATTCCCTCAGCTAGTATCTGAGACTGGATTTGAACTCAGATCTTCCTGACCCCAGACCGCCAAGCTCTATTTACCTGTTGTTTGCTGTTGCTTCTCCTTTGTTCTAAAAGAGGACCAGACATCAGCGAAGTGATGTCATGAATAGTAAGTGAATTGGATTGAAGTGAGGCAGAACTGTGCAAAGTCACCAGCTTCACTTTCACCTCTGGAACCATCTGGATCCAGTAATGAAATATATATCAGGACAACTGCAGATGTCCCCAGATACAAGGGGGCCTTCTCAAGCTAAGGTCTTTACCCTACAAGTAGCTGGGGAGTATACAACAGCATAGGGGTGTATCTCAGATGTCCTAGGATCCTATCCCAACTGATCCTTATTTCTTGTGTGGCCTTCGGCAAGTCATTTAAACCTTAGGGGATTTTAATTTCCTCCAGCGTGGGCTAGAGGAGATGATCTCTAAGCACCCTACTAAATTTAAGTGGGATAACTCTAGATCACAGTTCATCATAAAATCATTTATCAGTTGGTTTTTGATCATGGTCAGAAAGAAGTCCTCAGACCTTGGGCTCACTTTCCTGCTGCTGTGCCCAGCCTGTGATGCTCCTTTCTCACTGTCAGCAGCCAAGCCAGAGCCAGTGAGAGGCTGATGAGAGTTGGGAAGGTGTTTGCAGGCTCCTGGGAACCAGCATGAGATGGTGAGTTTGGCTTTCACAACAAAGCTGAGAAGTAGGTGTTCTAGGTAACCCTGAGGAAATCCTTTCAACTCTGCCACCCTTAATGTCCTTGTCTACAAAAGAAAGAAATAGGACTAGAGGCTACTCTAAGGCCCCTCCCAGCCCTGATATTACATATTTTTAGGTTGTTCTCCATCCCAGTTTTCTTTATTCCAAGTACCTTTACATATATTGTATGAACAGAATTGCTTATAGCATGTGAAATAAGTCAGGGATCAGTATGTGCAGAGAGGTAGCCAGGGAGGGCTTCCTGGAGGAGGCTTCAGGGGTCAGGACAACAGAAAAGTAAACCCTCAAAATCTAGGCCCCAACCTTTGTGCCTGAGTCTCTAGCCTCCTCCAAACCTTCCTCCATTTTTATCTCCTCCAGCCTCTTCCTTCCTTCATCCTGACAGTGAAACAGGGACCACAGGAGTCCAGACCAGCTGACCCATCCCCCTTTGTGCTCTCCCTTAGGCCTAGCTT
This sequence comes from Gymnobelideus leadbeateri, assembly GCA_011680675.1. NCBI lineage: Eukaryota > Metazoa > Chordata > Mammalia > Diprotodontia > Petauridae > Gymnobelideus > Gymnobelideus leadbeateri. Next base: position 14,807 of record WOXC01000364.1, read on the forward strand.
GACTGGGAGGCTGAAAGACTTTGATCATTGACAGGAGCCTTCTGGAAAGAAGAATCAGAGGGGGCTGGAGGATACAGGATCTGGCCATGTAAGCTCCCTGAACATGACACTTATTAATAAAAGGAGCAACTGTCAGGCCCTGCTCCCATTAGCCCAACCGGAGGCTTGAAGCAAGGGAGCCTACACTCAGCCTTCCCAGGGCGGTGGAGGGAAGAGGAAAATGGAGATGGCTTTATATTAAAATACATAAATAATACGATGAATGTTTCTCATCTGTGTGATCCCAGGACAATGTGGATTTGCTTGGGGTGCATTTAGGCAGCCATGAGAGCAAGGCAAATCCAGAATCATGAAAATCACCTGGAATTCCCTACAGGACACTTCTCATGTTGGGACCATTAAAGAAGAGTTTTCACCTGAGAAATGGGGAGGCTCTTCAAGGTAGTCTCTGAGACCTCTCCCAGCTCCGACATTCCCTGTTCTAAGGCCCCTTCCAGCTCTGACATTGCCTGTTGTAAGGCCCCTTCCAGCTCTGACATCCCCTGTTCTTAGGCCCCTCCCAGCTCTGATATCCCCTGTTCTAAGGTCCCTCCCAGCTCTGACATTTTAGGATTTTTAGACTATGAAATCCTGGCATCATTTGGCTGTTATGTCCTTGACTCTACTAAAGAAATGACACCTTTTCTTGCCAAACTATCCAGATGTAAGATTGTGATATTCTGGTTCTGTAACATGGTAATATGGGCCAGGAACTGAACTGAGCTAATAGTAATAATAATTGCCCACTTCTCTGTAGTATTCTAAGGTTTACAGATTTCTTTACAAATATTATATAATCTTATCCTCACAACTATGGTAATTATTTTACAGATAAGGAAACTGAGGCAGAGAGTGGCTACATGGCCCACCTAGGGCCACATGCCTAGTAAGTATATGAGGCTGGATTTGAACTCAGATCTTCTTGACACTAGGACCATAGCTCTATCCACCAAGCCTTCTCTAGCTGCCTCTAGGTCTATATTTGGGGATGGGGAGGTTACTGGGTAGGGATTCAAGGGGAGAGACTCCCCTTTCCCTCAAGTCCTTAGAAAGCTAGCCCACCTCCTTTCATAGCCAAGTGGTCCTTGCTTAGCTACCTGATTCTGCCAAGGGGTGAGGAGGAGTGAAGGGGCTAAGGGAGGGAGCTAGTGTGACCTGTACATAGAAGGAAGCAGAATCACCCAAGGGTCCTGGGCATGTGTGGGATTTTTAAAGAGCACTGAATTCAAGAGGGGAGGGTGAGAGTAGTGGCCAAAGAGCCGTGTCTCTTTAAGCAAGATAAGCTGCATGTCCCATCAATCTCCCCTGACACTATCTGCCTGTTGCCTAAGTACTTACAGTCCCCTCCTTAAGAAAAAAGAGAGAAGAACTGACATGTGATGGGAGTGGGGGAGGGGAAGGAAATCAAGCATTAAAGGGGGTGGGGGGGAGGGGGAGGCACCCAAGCCAGGCCTGGCTTTCCCCAAGGAGCCAGGGAGCCGCTGCCCCACTGCCAAGGCCTGGCCTGGGAGCCTGGCCTCTGTCTTCAGCTCAGCCCCAGGAGCCTGGGTAATGTTGGCCTGTGTGCAGGCTGGGGAGCCCCCATTCCCAGGGGAACCACTTCAAAACGCAACTTGTCTTTCTCAAGAGACTATCATGGAGTGTGAAAAGCTGGGAAAGAAAGAGAGTCAAGCCAGGAAGAAGAAGGGGGAAAAGCCAGCAGCAGCAAGAGAAGAAACATAAGTAGAATTCTTTCAAATTCAGTTGGGAGGGGGGAAGGGCAGAACCCAGAGAAGGGAAGCGCATATTCAGCCCCAGGTGGGAGCAGGCTATACAGGCATCCCTCTGGAGGAGGCACATGGGAGGGAAATGGCCCGTGGGAAAGATGGCAAACCATCCTGGTCAGGTGCAGTCACAATGGGCAACTCCCAGGGGGAAAAGAACAATCTCAGGTTTTGAGAGGAAAAAGGGACCGCAGTGTACATTTGTCCTCTCCCGGTTCTCTAAATGTCCAGCCAAAGCAGCCTTCTTTCTGTTTCTCAGCCTAAGCACTCCATTTCCCATTTCCATGCCTTTGCCTTGGCTGTTTCCCATGCCTGGAATGCCCTCCCTCCTCACCTCTGCCCCTTAGAATCTCTTGTTTCCTTCAAGACTCAGTTTAAGCACCACTTTGTATGTGAGGTCTTTCCTGATCCTCCCTAGCTGCTCGAATCCTCCTTCACCAAACTATCTTAGGTGTTATTTTTGTATATATTCTGTATGGAGTAAGACAGATGTGTGTGTGACACAGAAAAAGAGATAGAGAGACAGAGACAGGGAGAGAAAGGGAGAGAGAGACAGAGAGGAGGGAAGGAGGGAGAGAGAGAGAGAGGCGGGACAGAGAGAAGAGGCAGAGGTGGGGAGACTGATGGACAGATAGATGATAGAAAAATGGAGATGGATAGATGGATGGATGGATGGATATACATATGGATAGGGAGACAGAAAGAGAAGGAGAGATTGTAACAATGATTCTGATGATGACTAGCTAGAAGGACAGAGAGATAGAGACAGCATTTTAAATTCTTAATTTATGAAATAAAACAAGCATTTATTAAACCTTAAGTGTTCCGAGCACTGTGTGTGCTCAGTGTTATAAAGTGGATAGAGAATTAGCTTCAGCATTCTGATTCAGCAAAATCTGAATGCAATTCTTGTTTTTGTTTTTAATGGAAAAAAGTTTATCTTTTACAGATGTCAAAGCATTCCCAGATAAAAAGACAGAACAGTCATGAGCTTTGATTTTTCCTTGCTTCATTGTGCATTCTGAAAGGGTATGTCACAGATCCTGGCTGTGTGACCCTGGATAAGTCCCTTCCCCTCTCCGTTTCTAGGTGACTCAAAGGTGGAAAAAGAGCTGACCTACACCAGTGACAAGATTTTCCTCATCTAGGACTACCCTGTACAGAAGATATCACAGTTCCAGTTCCTATTGCTATTTATTCTGTATACAATTAGATAGGTCTCTCCTGGTAGAATGTAACCTTCTTGAGAGCAAGGGCTGCTTCATTTTCGTTTTTGCTTCCCTAGAACTTAGCATAGGGTCTAGCATACAGTAGGTATTTAATAAATGCTTTTGATCGATTCTGTTCAGAGCCTCAACACCATAATGGACATGTTTTCACCTAGAATCTGCTTGGAGAAGCCCAGTAAACCAGAGACTACTTCCCTTGAGAGTTGGCCATCCTGACTATGGGTTACTCAAATTATTAGAAAAGGGATTTTTACCCTGACATCAAGTCTATTTGTCTTTTTACAAATTTAGAAGATTAAGTAAAAAATCTGGAGTTGGATGAGACCTCATAAGGTACCTACCTTGTTTAACTTCTTGGTTTTTACAGATGAAATAACTAGGTCCTGGAGAGCTTTTCCAAGGCCACCCAGAGAGTAAGCAGTAGAAATAGGATTTGCAAAAGAAAAAAGAAAAAAAAAGAAATTAAAAGAAAAAGAAATAGGATTTGAATCTCCAGTCTCTGCCTTCATAGCTGGAGTTCTTTCCATAATACCACTCTGTAGAAAGGATCCAGCATCTTAGGGTAAGAGGTAAGTAGAGGGAGTATGTGACCTCTAGGCATAGGGACAAGGGATGGAAGAAACATTTCAGGTAGGAAGGACTTCCCCAAATGTAGGTGGCTGGGGGAAAAGCCCCACTTGCCCCACCCTAGTTTTAGCTACAGACATTCTAACCAAGTTGGTTTTCTAGATCATTCAAGCCATGTATTAACTTCTCAAGGCTGTCTCGGAGGTCTTGCCCTGCCCAAATAGCTGAGTCTTTGATGTGAGGGGTGTTGAAGGATTTCTCTGTTGTTGTTGAGTGACCCCTTTGGGAGTTTTCTTGGCAGAGATACTGGAGTGGTTCGCCATTTCCTTCTCCAGCTCATTCTACAGTTGAGGAAACTGAGGCAGAGTTAAATGACTTGCCCAGGGCCACACAGGTAGTAAGTGTTTCAGGGCAGATTTGAGCTCACAAAGATGAGTCTTTCTGACTCTAGGCACACTCTATCCACTGTGCCATGCTTAACCTCTGTTTAAAGTTTTCTCCCATAACCTGAAATCCTTTTGCAAAACAAAGTAGTGCTCTTGATGACAGCAAGCTGGACCTGGAATTGGAAAGATCCACGTTCAAATCTTGTCTCAGACACTTATTAGCTGTTACCCTGAGCAAGTTGTCCAACTTCTATCCTCTCGGCTTTCTCATCTGTCAAATGAGGACAATAGCAACACTAACTTTCCAAGGTTATTTTGAGAATAAAATAAGATTATATTGGGAAATGTTTTCCAACCTCAATGTCATATATAAATGCTAGCTACTTTATTAATTTTTTCTATGTAACCCCAGAGCCTGATATAGTAGTTGACTTATAGTAGATGCTTGAGAAAATGTTCATTGAATTTAATCTCTCTAGGAAGTATTTGGATGTTCCCAATGAGGGTCCCTCTGTATAGCATAGTATTCAGACATGGCAGTGATCCTGGAGATCACCTAGCTGGGAGTGCTTGACCTGGAGTTCATGGAGCCCAAAGGTGTCTATGAAGAGATTTCAGGTGGTCCATAAACTTAAATGGGAAAAAAATACATTTTTATTTTCACTAACTTTTGTTTTCCTTTGTAATGTTTTATTCTTAAAAATGAAACTCTGAAAACAGGTCTATACATTTCACCGGAGTGTCAAAAGGGTCCGTAATCCTCTGAAAGTATTAAGAACTTCTACTTTGAGCCAACCTCATCATTTGAGGATGCTGAGTCTGAGAGAGGGGAATTAACTAGCCCATGGTCATCCCGTTAGGCAGTGTAAGAGCCAAAGTCCAGTTCCAAGTTCTCCAACTTCAAATCATGCCACAGGTGTGCAAATATAAGCCTGGTTCCTCCCTCCAAATTTGCCTTGAACTCATAACCTCAAGTGTAGGAGGAAAATTAAAAATGCATTCACCTCCTGCCCTAGTTCCTTCCTGTCTGGGTCTCTGCAGAAAATGGTTACCTTGGAGCTGAGGGATGAAGACACAACTGTGAGGCTTATTGGGAGCTGGAATTCTCAGTACCCCATCTGCTGGCCAAGGACTTTTCAGGGGAGAAGGAGGAAGACAAGGGGGAGGAGCGGGAGGATGGAAACCATGATGATGAAGAGGAGGAGGATGAAGAATAGTGGAGGAGAAGGAGGAAGAGGAGAGAAGAAGGAGGAGGAAGAGGAAGAAGAGGAGAAAAGGAAGAGGAGAAAGAAAAGAAGGAAAAAGAGAAGGAAGAGTAGGATGAGGAGGAGGAGAAAGAAGAGGAAGAAGAAGAGGAAGAAGAAGAAGAAGAAGAAGAAGAAGAAGAAGAAGAAGAAGAAGAAGAAGAAGAAGAAGAAGAAGAAGAAGAAAGGAAGGGGAGGAGGAAGAGAAGAAAGAAAAAGAGAGGATGGAGGAGGAAGAGATAAAAAGGAGAAAGAGAGAGAGGAGGAAACAAAGGAGAAAGAGGAGGAAGGGGAGAAGAGAAAGAAGAGGAAGAGTAGGAGGAAGAGGAGAAGGAAGAGTAAAGAAAAGAAGACAAGGAGATAGGAAGAAGAAGAGGAAAAAAGGAGAGAGAAAGAGCAAAGGGAAGAGAAAGGATTTCAAGTTTGGAAAAGCACTTTCCTGCATTATCTCCTGTGGGCTTCACAATAACTCTATGATATGATGACCACAATTATTATCTCCATTATGCAGATGAGCAGACTAAGACTTAGGGAGAAGAGGCCTGCCCAGAATCACATCGATAAGTAATGTCAGACTTAACATTTGAACGCAGATCCTTCTGGTCTCGAAGCTCAGGACTTTAGCCCCTAAAAACTAGCTTTGTAGCCCCATGGCCGTCATTAATTATCATGATTGGGTGTCCCTGGAATGCAAAGAATTTTCCCTGAAGAGCAGGTGCTGTTCTCACTTTCTAATTAGCATGGGGTCTCCCCATCCTTCAGTCATTTTTCATTTTCTTTGTCAATTTTGATGTGGGTGGGGTGGGGGCAGTTACGTTGGAAAAAGAGGAGAAACTCATTATAGAACTCCTCCTCCCCAGCCTTGAGAAATGCTGCAAATACTTGGCCCAGGAACCAGACCCCGGTTCTGTGCCTAAAAGCGAAATCCAGATATGTTATATATTTATTCAAGGCAACAATTGGCCAGGAAATGACTATAAAACACACATTTCGAATAAAAGGGGGGAGATTTATGGTGTTTCTGTGAATCTGAGTCATATCTCTCTGCCTCCCCCAGGCAGGAGTCCCCTAATCACTAACATACCCCTAGCATGTCGACTTGGTGCCCGTGGAATTGTTTCCTTCTGGCCCAGCTCCGGCTAAAGATGTGATAGGGGTGCGTTACTCTATCTGACAGGCGGTAAATGAATTGCCAATTCATTCCGAGCTCGGATGTGTTCCCCCCCCCTTGAAAAAAAAAGGGGGGGAGGGGGTCCTTTTATATGTATCTTTGATCAGCCGAGGCTTGACAAATTATTTTCCAAGGAATTTCTCTACCCTTAATGCTGAGGGGGGAAAAATGGATGGGCTCTCAAAGAGGAGTCTTTATATTTTAGAAATTACTGGGCTATAAGGAGCTTTTCTCCATTTCCCTTCTTTTTCTTTTGCCCCCATCCCTATACTGTCTCCCCTCCCCCCCATACTCTTTTCCCCTTAGAGATAGAGCTAGGGAACTGATAGACCCCATTCCTCCTGTCTGAACCTGGAAGGCTGAGGAAATGAAGTCAAATACACATTCAAGAAGGCTGAAAAAAATGTTTATTATGTTTCCACTCTACACAGAGTGCTGGGCTGAGTCCTTCCCAGTTGGTCATTCCTTGTTCTAAGATCCCTCCCAATTTGGACATTCTATGTGCTAAGGTCACTTCCAACTCCAAGATTTTATGTTCTATGGTTCTCACCATTCAGAAACATTGTGTTCTAAGGACCTCCCAACTCTGACATGATAGATTCTAAGGTTTCTCCCAATTCTGACATTCTAGTGTCTAAAGGAATTCCCAGCACTAACATGTCACATTCTGGCACCCCTCTAAATTCTAACTCTCTGTTTTGGAATGCAACTTCTACCTCTGACATCTTGTACTCTAAGGATCCTCCCAACTTAGGCATCACTGGTTTTGAGGTATCTTTCAGCTCTGACATTCTCTGTTCTAATTCTCCCAGCCTTGATATTCCTTGTTCTAAGGTCCCTCCCAGCTCTGACATTTCCTGTCCCAACCAAGTTCTGACATTCCCTATTCTAAGCCCTCTCCCAGCTCTGACGTTTTCAGTTCTGTCCCACCTCTCATCCAAGGTCCCTTACAGCTCTAAGATTTCATTATTCTGATCTCCTCAAGTTACAAATAAAAAGAGTTTACAACAAAATTAGAACTTGGTAGGAAGAAGCAACAAATTCAACAATTTCAGACTTGGAAGGAATCTTAGAGATCCTCAAGGCTAGGGCTTCTTGACCCTTTTTTATCTCCTGGCTCCCTTTGGCTCCCACCATCAACTGGTGAAGCTCTGGACTCTTCCCAGCATAAAGTTTTTAAATGAATAAAATAAAATACCTAGGATTACCAAGAAAACCAATTATATTTCTAAAGCCAGGGCCCCAAGAAGACTTTAGCCAAAGCCTAAGGTCTATAGAAATTAAAAAGACAGAAAATATTGAAAGGTTAAAAGAAAAAAAGCCTTCAGATGGAAAATGAGACATTCCTCAATCTAAAAAGGAGAGAAAGGCTTTAATACTTTAGGAGACCAGTCAGCCATATGCCTCCAGGCTGGGGAATATATTCCCACTGCTGACCCTACCTAGGCAACCATCTACATCAACTTTCCAAAGGAGTACGAAGAGTGAAAAACACTGATTGCCCTAAGAGAACTTAGAGTAACCACTTCCTGTTACAGAAAGGACAGCTTAGGAGGGACAGTTTCTTGCAAAGGAGAAATAAATTTTCTTTCATATCCTTTCTAGTCATGATTACCAAATGCACAGCAGAATTTCTGTGTCAGTAAATATTTATTATGTAGTCTTTATGTGTCAGGCACTGTGCTAAGTCCTATGGATACAAAGAAAGGTAAAAAGACAACCTCTACTCCAGAGGACCTCAGAGTCTAATGTAGGAGACAACATGCAAACAAGAAGCTGTATATAAGATCAATTGGAGATAATCAACAGAGGGAAAGGGCCAGAATTAAAAACTATAGGGGAAAAGGGAGGACACTTTTGCCACTCCCAAATGAAGGGCTATTGCCTAGTTGAAAGAGCTCTTGTAGTGGCTAGGTGGTGCAGTGAATGGAGCACCAGCTTTGGAGTCAGGAGGACCTGAGTTCAAATCGGACCTCAGACACTTAACATTTACTAATCATGTGACCTTTGGCAAGTCAATTAACCCCAAAAGCTGCCAAAAAAAAGAGGGAGAAACCCATCACTTCTTGGGGGCTGCCTGAGACACTCAACATTTTGGGGGTGGCTAGGTGGCACAGTGAGTAGTGCATCAGCCCCTGGAGTCAGGAGGACCCGAGTTCAAATCCGGCCTCAGATACTTAACACAAAAACTATCCCTGTGAACTTGGGCAAGTCACTTAACCCCAATTGCTCTCCAAAAAAAAAAAAAAGCTCTTGTAGCATTCCAATGGAAGACAATCCAGTATCCCCCTCAGTCCAGCAAGTGTCTGAAAGTGAAAAAAAAATGGCAATTGCCCACTGAAGATACCTAAGAGAACAGGGGAATAGGCTGATCGAAGGTCAGTTTATCTACTGAATGGCAGATTCAAAATTCCAACCAAAGTCAAAGGACTACCAACTTTTCCTATGATAGAGTCCCACATGGCATTTTACTTTGTTGGGAGGCAGGGGGTAGAGTAGAGCAGTGAACATGGGGCTGTACAAATGTAGGTGTTTATTTTGATTCTAGAGAAACAAAAGGGTAAGAGAGTCTCTTTCTACTTCTACTGACGATTTCTTGGACAAACAATCAGGGCTCCTATAGGGAAGCCATGAAAGAGAGCTGCTGACAGACTCTTTCTTGCTGGGTTTGTCCTAGGATTATGTGTTTGAAATGACAAGGGGTGTCAAGTGCTGCTAGAATGCAGTGCTCCCCTCCCAGATCCACTTAAATCTGTGGTTTACTTTGTTACTTTGCTGTTTTTAGCTCCTCACTTCCTCTCCTAAATTGGAATGTGGCTCTCAATGAACATAAGTACTGCTATAGATTTGGCCTCCAACTCACAGACTCATAGAATGTTGGAGGTGGAGCCAGTCTTAGAATATGGAATGTCAGAGATAGGAAGGGCCTAAGAACAGGGAATTTCCTATCAGAGCTGGGAGGTACATTAGAAAAGGGAATGTTATAGGTGGGAGGGGCCTTAGAACATACAATGTCAAAGATTGTGTGGGGTCTGGTAATCTCAGGACAGGAACTTCCCTTTAATGATTCAAGGTGATAGTCCAAGCTGTTCACACTGAAAAAAAAATTTTAAAGGCACCATAAGGAATAAATAATTGCCCAATTATGTTACTAGCAGGGGTGTCCTAGATCTGGGTCATACCAGCTCCAAGAGCTGATTGTTAAATTTTCAATGTGAGTATTGACACCTCAGGGATCAGCAAGTGTTACACATCAAGGTTTGATTTAGTGTTTTTTTGATTGTCTAAACTTGAGAAAGTGATGAAGAAAATGTAATAATGCAGATTAAATTTAAAAGTATGTCAAGCATACATTTTAATAGAGTGTGTTGTTAAACAATTAATACTGCCATATATTTTTTACTCCTATTGCAACTAACATGGGCATGTTTGAAGCATTATTGCTTTGTCTCTGCAATGATTTAAAACCATCACGATCATGTGCACCGTGATTCTGGTGTTTGTACACAGATTGCACCAAACTCTGCTTCTGATAATTATTCTTAGAGTTTCTCAACCTATCATCAAATTGTTTCCAAACTACCACAAGGGTTCAATGTTTGTTTTCTGGACACTGCACCAGAGTGGCTCTCCCTTTTCCCTTTGTTACACTGTAATCATACCTCATCAGCTATGCAATCACATATTAAGACATGAGGATTTTAATTCTTACAATGCAAATGCCAGGCTATTTAAAAACAAACACTATGATTGCTTAGCATTCACATTTCTTGAAACCACCATGAACTCTCATGAATGTTCTTCAGAAACAAAATTATATTGCCCTTCATGGAAGTATTAAGGCTGTTTTCTGATTTAAATATCTTTTGCTTATGTTATTATTCCTCTATCTGGTAGATTTTCAAATTAACTGGTTTGTAACACTAGGTGGTCATGCAACAGAATTTCAGTTACAGTGTAACCAGTATACCAATGGCAGAAGAGAAGGAAGTCAAATCTGAAGAGATTCTTTCCTTACAAAGGTTAATTATGTATTATATATTGTTTGAAATGAAGCAATGGTATACTATTGAACTATAAGTACATTTGTCATTTAATGCCACACTTGCCATTATCCAATAGGAAAGTAAACATTTTACATTGTAACTAGTTATTAATTTTCACTATTGGCTAGGTGGCTAAAATTTTTCTAAAATGAATTTTCACCTCTCATCAAGAAAACTCATAAAATTTACCTACCATTTTCCACTACATATTTGTGTGAGCAAGCATTTTCACTTTATTCTTGTTTCAAATAAAAATATAGAAATAAGCTCAATTTGGAACAAGATTTAAAACTGGTGTTGAGCCAAACATCATAAACTTTCATTCAAATAAAAAAGTCCAACATTAAAATTGTTTATATAGGATTATTATATATGTTAAACATTCTCCAAGTTGTAACTAATTTTATTAAAACATACTTTAAATTAAATAATTCGTTATTAAAACATTATTTAAAATTATTAAAATAAAGAAATATAATATGAAGTTTTGTAGATAATAATAAGCATATGAGGTCTTGCTAAATTACTTCTTTTAATTCTTATAAGATGTTCCACATAAAATATTCACAATTATTTTGTAATGAGAGTTTTATCATCTTACTTAAAATTTTCCTAATTGTAGTTAGAATAAAATTTTATATGTTATATTTATGTAATATAAATATTAAGTTGGAACTTTTTAAGCACTTAATGAATAAATCTAAAATAATATGATGAGTAGTAAATTTAAATAATCCTGAGGATTCACAGCATTTTTTTTGTTATTATTGAAAGGGGTTCACAGAACAACAACAACAACAAAAAATTAAGAACCTGACCAATGCCTTAGAACATAAAATGTTTGGACTAAGGAGTCTGAGAGATCATCTAATTCAGAAGGGTCATATTTGCATGCAGCCTGCAAAACTCCTGAGTGTTCCTGAACCACATTAAAATGTAATAGGGAAACATTTAACAAAAAAAAAAAATACAGCATAGGTAAGATTTATTTGGGCTATTCTAAATCAATAAATATGCAGCCACAAGTTCTATTACAGTTTGACACCCCTGGATTCTAATCCAATCCTCTCCTTTGACAGAAGAAGGGAATTACAGAGAACCAGTCAAGGCAAGTGATTTACACAAGATCCAACTCACTTAAGAAGTAAACTGCTGCTTCAACCCCTTCTTTCTAGTTCAGCAGTCTCCCTGTTTCTCCATGGTACCTTTACTTTGCCACAAGAGGCGTGGTCCTTTTGTCTTCCAGCTGGTGTATGTTATGAGTGATTGATCAACTGCTGGATGTAATACAGAGACTGCAGAGCTGAGGGCTGAGAAAGAACTTTATCATTTTTAAGACCTTAAAAAATTTTTTTGGAGGTATGGATTAGAAACTACCCCAGCATGGAACTTTCATTTTATTCATTTCAAAATACGTTTTTCACAGCCTCAGACACTTGACACACACAAATAAAAATCTAGCCATGTGACCTTGGGCAAGTTACTTAACCCCAATTGCCCTCCAAAAAGCAAAAAAAAAAATGTTTTTCATACTTTTGTGTACCTGTGTGTGCACATATATGTATGATATGTATTTATTTTCCTGGTATTTTTCTATACATAAATATGTATCAACACATTTATGTATATTATATATGGTTACATATAAATATATATAATTGTATGCTATACATGTAAATATATGGTTATATTATATATAAATTTATACATTATATGGTCATATATTATATATGTAAATATAACTGGACAGTAATTAATTCATTGATTTTTTTTCTTTTAGTGGACTCCAAGCTCAACAACATCATCACCTTCTTCATCATCACCCTCATCATCATCATCATCATCATAGCATTTAAATAGAGCATTAAGGTTTACAAAGCACTTTAGATATGTTATCTCAAATATATGTTACTGTTGTAGTTGTTTGTCTTTCATTCTTGAAGAGGATCATGACATCAGGGAGATGATGCCATAACATGCAAGTGAATGGGATTTAAGTGAGGCAGGGCTGTGCAAGGTCACCAGCATCACTTTCTACTCTGGATCGTTCTGGGTCCAGTGGCAAGATATAGATCAGAACAACTGGAGATGGAACCCAGCATATGTCACAAGTGAGATATGGCTGCCCCACTCCCCCAAAATATAATAATACCCTAAATAGGCTGCATTAAGAGAGGTGTAGTATCTAGGATTAGGAAGGTTCACTCTGGCTTGGTCAGATCACATCTGCAGTGTTACATGTAGTTGAGAAAGACATATTTTGAGGAGAGATATTTATTGATTGGCTAGAGGGATCCAGGACCAATCAATTATAGTCATAGATTGAGAGTTGGAAGGAACCTTAGAGGTTAAGTCCAACATCTCAATTTTTCAGTTTAGGAAACTGAGACATGAGAAATTATATGACTTAGCCATGAATCACACAGATAGCAGAAATCTAAGATGGGATTTGAACCCAGGCCTTCATGACTCCAAGTCTAACACCCTACCCACTTTTCCTAGTTGCCTCTCAATCAATCCACAATCATTTATTAAGCAACTATTATGTGACATTATGCTAGGTTCTGAGGACACAAAAATAAGTGACTTCAAAGTAAGACTGTATGAAGATTTGCTGAATCAGCTGAGACTTCTTGAGATTGTGAAGGTCGTTTATGGTATCTTTGTTCAAGTATGTGAGGCTGTCAAATGGAAAAGAGTTCAGACTATGGATAGAGGGATAATTAGGATAGTTCCTGCCTTCAGGGAACTTATGTTGAAATAGAGGTAGGCATTACAGATAAAGGTATGGTGATCCCCAAAGTGACAGGGATAGTGAGGAAGACCTTGGTAGAGCAGATCAATACACCCGTTCCTGAAATAAGAACACTGTTGAGTAGATTATGATTTCAAAACTGGAGTTGTTAAAGGTATTGGTGTAATTGCAAGGATATTGTTGAGGTTATTGAGAAGATGACCAGAAAATAGGATGTGCAAGCACTTTAAGAAACAAAATGAGCAAGGGATGACATTTATTTCACCCTATAGAAAACAAAGGAGAAATCGGGAGCTCATATGATTCCATAATAATCCAATAATACCCTAAGTAAACACAGAAAACAAATGAGTTAGCCAAGTGACACAGTGGATAGAGTGCCCAGGAAAACCTGAATTCAGATCTTTCAGTCTCAGACACTTACTAATTGTGTGACTCTGGGTTCTGGTTACCTCAGTTTCCCCATCTGTAAAATGGGAATACCTACCTCCTAGGGTTGTTGTGAAGATGGAATGAAATAATAAATGTAAAATGTTTAGCACAATGCCTGTCATACAGTAAGTGCCATATAAATGTGAGTCATTATTATTATGTGGTATAGTGATTAGAGTCCTAAACTTGGCGTTAGGAAGACCGAAGTTCAAATCCTGCCTCAGACCTTTACTAGCTATGTAACCCTGGGTAAGTCACTTAACATCCCTCTCTATGTGTGTCTCTCTCTGTCTTTGTCTCTGTGTGAAGGTGTGTGGTCCCTCTCAGTGTCTGTCTCTGTCTCTGTCTCTCTGACTCAGTTTCCTTATGTATAAAATAGGGATAATAGTAATAGGTATCTCACATGGTTGTTATGGTGATAAAATAAGATATATACAGTGCATTTCAAACCTTAAAATACCACACACAAGTGGAAGTTGTTGTTGTTGTTAATTGTTTCAGTACAACCCTTTGACATTCTGATCAAATTTCTCTCTCCCATAAAGTCCCACCTACTTCATCCATATTCATAGTGCCACACTAGGGCTTGAACTTCCCCCAGAAGACTTTGATGATGCTGAACTGACATCCTACTTCCCCTTGGAACTGTATTGACCAAATAATTCAATATAATTAAGGGAACTGTCAAGACTGGGATCTCTATTGCCTCCTGAGGTCCCGGCTTTGCTCTCCAACTACAGGAGCCACATGGAAAATTTCACTTTTTCTTCAATAGGCAATGCTGTCAAGGTAATTTTCTTTTCTCTCTAGAAGACACAATACCCAAACTATAATCCTGGAAAATCTAGAACTTGGGCTCACTCATAAGGACAACTCCAAGGCTGGTGTCATTCAAGAAATCTTTCTTCTCTGATGGCTGAATTCTGTTATCATGTTCCCTAGAAAATGTAAATCTCCTCATTTTCTTTTCTTTTTATTTTTTTTTTTATGCAGGAGTTTGAGACAGGAATATTGCCTGTGAGCTACTTTCTTGGACCATGTGGGAAGGGTCTATAAGCCTATGTCTCCTTTGTACCTCTGCAGTAACTCTCCCATTGACCTGGCTGATGCTCTCTCTTGAACTAGGCAAGTCCACTTTCAGGAACTCTCCTCTCAGATGTTCCATGGGTAAGTATTTGGCTGCTCTTGCCATGTGCTTCTGCTAAAAAGTTGCCACGTAGTTTTCTTGGAAGGGATCAGGAAGGAGAAATCCTTTCCCTCCTACCCTATGGCACCCCAGGAAAAAAAGGCAGAAAAGGCAAATGAACTAAGAAATCATTGTCCATTTCTTTCAAAATCTTGCATAGAGAGGTGCTCCCTTAGATCAGAGTCCATCCTCCTGAATCCCAATCAACCACATTGGCCCCAGTGACAAGAAACTAATCAGAAGTTGTCTACATCCTCTCAACAAGAGATTGGTGGACAAACCCATTCTCCATTGGGCATCAATTCTCAAATTTTTTGGTCTTAAGACCTTTTTACACTCTTTTTTTTTGTTTGTTTGTTTTTTTTCCTTTTGGAGGGCAATTGGGGTTAAGTAACTTGCCCAAGGTTACACAGCTAGGTTTTTTTGTTTTGTGTGTGCGTTAAGTGTCTGAGGTCCGATCCGAACTCAGGTCCTTCTGACTCCAGTGCCGAAGCTCTACTCACTGCGACACCTAGCCACCCCCGACCTTTTTACACTCTTAAAAATTATTGACGGCCCCAAAGAGCTTTTGTTTATGTGTGTTATATCTATTAATACTTATCATGTTAGAGATGAAAACTGATAAATTTTAAATATATATTTATTCTTTCCTTTATAAATGGCAATAATAAATCTATTACATGCTAGCACAGATAACATTTTATGAAAAATAATTATATTTTCTAAAACAAAAAATATTTAGTGAGAAGAGTCGCATTATTTTACCTTTTTTTTTTTAAATCTCTTTCATGTCTAGTCTAATAGAAGGCAGCTGGATTCTGGATTCTCATATCTACTTCTGCATTTAATCTATTGTGATATATATATATATATATATATATATATATATATATTATTGAAGTATGTGAAGAAAATCTGGCCTCACACAGATATGTAGTTGGAAATGAGAGGGGTATTTTGATAGCCCTTTCCAATATGTGTAGATATTTTTCTTTTTTAGCTACACCCAAACTCAACAAATAAGAGTTTCTTAAAAGTCATTTGCATCATAAAATCTGAAACTGTATTAATAACCTTTTCCTACTTTTATTCATGTTTTATTTTGTATCATGCATTGGTCATTTAGAAAGAATGGGTTCACCAAGATTTTCCAGATGTCAAGACATTTTTTATGCAATATGAAAAATATTCACTAATATCACAGAAAAATCTTTAAATATTGGGAAGATCCCAAGTTCACAGTTGCAGGTTATGTTTTCAACAACTCCAATTTTTGATTGAAGCCAAATTTTATCATCAGCAATGATGATAAAATTGTTTTCCTTGAAGCAGCAGGCTCACCTTGATCATTTCCAAAAAGATGTCTGCCAAATACCCAAATCAGAAAAACCATCATTTGTCAGTCATTCATTAAAATAACAAAAAAAAAAATGGTTCTCCATGAAAAAAGCTTCTCATGTATCTCCCAAATCAATTGGACAAGACAGTCATCATATTTCAGTAGGAAACTAGAGTGTTTTATGCATACCTCCCACTTTCCCATCCCACAGAATATGAAGAAAGGATGTACTCAAGAATCAAGATTTAATAAAATTAATAATTTTATTAATTAATTGCTTGATTCTTAATCGAAGCTGATTTTTTTTTTTATTTCACCGTGGTGAAGACTAAATAAAATAACTACTTGTCCAGCTTGGTATGACTGTCTTGATTCGTGCTAAAGCTTGACTAGTTTTACCCTCCGTTGATTTCGAGCCATCAGTACAAATGTCAACACAGTTGTTCCAGCATAAACCATAAGATTCCAAAAAGTTATTCAACACTTTAAATATTTCAGCACCATGTGTGTTTGTTGCCAAGCATTCCCATAAAAGAAGACTTTCTTTGATAGTTAGGTGGTGCTGATACGGGATATAGCCAAGCAAAACAGCCAGTCTAGTCGGGTCTGTAGATTCATCCATTTGTAAGGCAAAAGTAGAATTCTGCAGAATCGATATTAACTCAGTGTTCATGTTTGCAGCTGAATCTTTGAATCACAACTCATGTTGCCTCTCCAAAACTCCATGGTATGCTCCTGAGAGAATCAGAGCAGAAAAAATAGGTAACGTTTTAGTATTATTTTAAAGATTGTTTTGACCTCGTGGACCCTTTGGAAGAGTCTCTGGGAAGGGGGGTGGGGGGTGGACTGCAGAGCACAATTTGAGAACCACTACCATATGAGGAAAACTATGATCAGCTGATCAAAAGGAATTCTCCTTATCAACCACACTTCCATTTCTTTGCATTATAATATGCTAGCTGGATTCAGGTAGGCAAGCCACAAGCATTCATTTATTAATGTATTATTTGTGTCAGTCACTGTACTAAGCCTTGGATAAAGGCATTCAGTTAAAAAGGACAGTCCATGCCCTCAAGAAGCTTACATTCTAATGGGGGAAGACAACACATTAAAGGGAACTAAAAAAGTTTTGGGAATGGTGGTGAGGTGAGGTGAGGAGAGGGAAGAAGGAAAAGAAAGAGAGAGGAGGGGAGAAGAGAGGAAGGAGGTACCTACATAAGTGAATGGTAGGAAAATCCCCAATCAGGAAAGATCACATCAAAAAAAAAAATCTTTAAATACTAGGAAGATCCAAAATGCAGGTCACAGGAAGAACTCATTAATGGGAGATAGTGGTCCATAGGATTAGAGAAATGTTCCAGGATGAGAAGATTTAATTTTAAGATTTAATGGGAAGGGAATTGAGTGCCTGACATGTATCATCTCTGTGACTTTGGTTAAGTCATTTAATCATAAAGGGTGACAAGTCATATGACTTATTTCTTGTGGTAGTTATGAAGAAAAATCCCTGTAATTATTGAAAGGCCATTGAAATGTGAATTATAGGATGAACAAAGAAATATGTCCCCACCGTTTCACAGAACCAAAAATTCTGTTATTCCCAGATGAGTGACAGAAATTTGTTAGCTTCTTACCAAGGAAAAAATGTCAGGAGGCTTCTTGCCTTGTACTTTATTAAACATAAAATATGTGGAGCTTTGGGGAGAGATGGGCCTGTTATTCCCAGGCCTGCTTCAGTAATATTCCAACTGTATACCTAGTGCTTTCTGCTAAAGGGTCAGTTTAATAATCCAGAAACAAACTGTTAGTTTGGTTTTGTGGATCTGGAACTAGAATTGAAGTCAGGGAGCCAGAATTAGAATCCCAGCAATTCAGGAGGGCAGTGAATAGAATGCAAGCCTTGGAATCAGGAAGACCTAAGTTCAAATAAAGTCTCAGACACTTACTAGCTGTGTGACCCTGGGCAAGTCATTTAACATCCATCTGCCTCAGTTCACTCATCTGTAAAATGGGGATAAAACTAGCACCTACTTCCCAAGGTTGCTGTGAGGACCAAGTGAGATAATATTTACAATTGGACACAGGGTGAGCTAGGGATGGACCTATTCTAAAAAGTCATTTGAAGTTCTAGTGCCCAACTTCTCTCGTCTCTTCCTCTTCCACCTTAGTCTCCCTAGTCTTGACTAGGGCAGGTTGAGGAGGGTTTTCTCCCAGGATAGAAAAATTTAGAGGGCCTTACAGAATGTTGAAAACATTTCTCTTTTAAAAAGCTTAGTGTCAACTGAACTTAACACCTGGCCAGTATCAATAATTAATTAAGATTTTGTTCAGTCATTTTTCAGTCGTGTCTGACTTTTCATGACCCCATTTGGGATCTTCTTGGCAAAAGTGGTGGAGTGGTTTGCCATTTCCTTCTTCAGTCCCTTTTATAGATGAGGAAACTAAGGCAATAAAGATTAAGTGACTTACCCAGGGTCATAATTTTCTATAAAATAAAAGTTAGCATTTCTATCTCTGACATTTTAGGTTCTAAGGGACCTTCCAATTCTGGCATCCTGTGTGTTAAATAAGGCCCAGACAGCTAGGTGGCAAGTTCGATAGAATGCTGGATTTGGAGTTAGGAAGATGTGAGTTTGAATCTTGCTCAGGCACTTGCTAGCTGTATGACCTTGGGTAGGTCACTTAACCACTTTCTGTCTCACCTTCCTCATCTGTAAAAAGAGACAGTTGGTTTGGATGACTTCTAAAATTCCTTCCAGTTCTATAACTTTGATCCTATGGTCTCTCCCAACTCTGACATTGTCAGTTCTCAAGTCCTTCCCAGCTCTGACATTCTATGCTCCAGGATTCACTCCAGCTCTAAAGGTCTACATGTAGCACTTTTCCCCAAACAACATAATGGAGGTTCTACTCATTACTTGAGTTTTCTACCAGTCTTCAAGTTTTTTGTCCGCAGCGGACAGCTCCTGATATACATCAAGACAACTGGAGATGGCTGAGGATACAATAGGGATCCTTGGCTTTTTCAGGATAAGGTCCTTAACAGGTCTCAGTTTGACCGAGGCAAAGCCTATTCAGTGATTAAGGCTTAATAAGAAATGAAGCAAAGTATGACCTCTTTATTTAATAAAAATAGATCTGGGAGGGGAAGATTTTCAGGGTTTCTGGTCAAAACAGACACAATTGCTATTTACATTCATCTTGAGCCAATTAACACCCAAACAAAGACCAAATGGGGCCACTGGACCCAGATTGCTCCACAGATGAAAGTGAGGCTGCTGACTTGCACAGCCCTGCCTCAATTAAATCCAATTCACTTGCATGTCATGGCATCACCTTGCTGAAGTCATGGTCCTCTTCGAGAATGAAGGACAAACAGCAGAAGCAAGCAAGTTTTCTACCTAATCCAATGACTTCATACTATGTACGTGTAGGTCTAGTGCCTGGCAGCCCCACTGAATTTTTTGAACAGATGCTGTTCCAGAGCTGGCTGTTTCCACCTCTCCAGGTTTCTGCTCCTACCCCCTTCTTCCTCCTTTTGTATACAGCAGCCAGAACTACCCTAGCAATTGTTCAGCCCATATTCTGCCCAAAGACAAGGTCATCATCACCTCAGTGGTGTAAAATGGAGATCAAACTTCCTCTCATCTTTCCCACATGACGGCTCAATTGTCCCTTGGAGTGAGGAAGAAGCTAAGAGAAAAGACGTTGGTTTCGATGGTTGTCATCTGGAGTTAACATTTGCTTAAGCAACTCAAAATCATTTTCACTATTTATTGTGCCTGTCAGCAATTAATAAATTAAATCTATTTGCAGCTAACCTAGTTTTGGTGCCCTTAATAACTTCACAAACCACAAAATGAAATATTTTTAACTTTCAGGCACAGATGGACAGCATATCATAGATCTTTAAAAGCATCCAAACAGAGTCTTAGAGCCCAGATAGTGACAGGCAAATTGACTTTAGAATGTGAAATGCTAGCTCCGCCCCTTGGGAGGATGGTTTTCCTTTCAAACAGACCCGAGGAAGACAATGGAAAGAAGTGCCCAAGGCAGCTAACTCATCAACACTAGCTCTCATTTCACTCTCGACCTTCCCCTCTCTCCACCCCCAAGGTTTCTTTTCTTATTTGTCAAGAAATGAATTACAATCCAAGTTTTTCTCCCTGCTCTGGGATGTTATAAAAATACAAATCAATAATTGTCTCTTTTACTCAACTCTAAACCATCGTAGCAGTTACAAAAATCTTTCCCTGCTGGGGGCTGTAAAGAATCCTTAGGTCAACATCTGCATAAGCCATGCAAACACTAACTACTTTATCTTGGGAAAACAAATTTCTTTTCTAGCAAAAGTGAGATGAGAAGCCAAACAAACTCTTAAACCACCAAGATGAGCAACTTCTCTCCTCTCAGGGAGTAAGAGTGAGAGTGAAGCAAGGGACCGGAAAGTAAAGAATCCTCAGTCCTGTTCTTAGCCTCAGGAACTGCTCCAGCCACTTTGCATGTGATTACTGCACTCCAGCCTGCCTCGACCCAAGTCCTTCTCGTAAGGTCTCATCTTTTCTTCCTCAGGTCTCTGTTAGTGGCCTACTTTGGTGCCTCCACTGTCCCTAATGCCCAGTGGTGGCAGCATCCCCTCTCCATCCTCAGGACCTCAGTTTCCCTGTGCCCATCTTCTGTACTCTCTCTGACTTAATATTCTCCTCTAACGAGGCTTCTTCTCCCCTTCCTCTCCCTCAGGAATGAGGAGTATTAAGTTACAGAAGACAAAGAGAACCCCAACAGCACCCCAGATGATTGGATAGAAGAACTTTGGGGAACTTATTGTCTACTAATGGGCATTGATCTCTGTTATCCTATTACACTAATAAATATATATGCTAGTAAATATATATTAATACATTATGCCTATAAATATATTTGCTAATAAATATATACAGTAATAGATATGTGATCATAAATATATACACACAAATAGACATGAGTTCATAAATATATACACTGACAAATGTATGCTAATAAATATGCATATTATATAAGAGAATTCCAAGGGACTCATGATGGAGAGAGCTATCCACATTTAGAGAAAGAACTGCAGAGTCTGAATGCAGGTTGAAGCAAACTACTTGCTCTCTCTTCTTTGTGTTTTGTTTCATACCTTCCTTCTCATTGTTCATTATGTTGGTCATAATTCTTCTTTACAACTTGACTAATGTTTAGTGTGAAGTTATCTGTAGACTTTATATTGGTTTGCATACAATCATGGCGGGGGGGAGAGGTAAGGGAAGAAATCTTGGAACTCAAGGGATTGTGAAAATGAATGTTGTCAATTAAAAGTAAATAAATTAAAATTTTAGAAATTATAAATAAATATGCATACTAATAACTATATGTGTTTATAAATATATACACTAATAGATATATGCTCATAAATATATACTAATAAATATCCATAGTAATATATGTTCATAAATATATACTAATAATATAGGTGCTTATAAGTATATATATATTAATAGATATATATGCTCATAAATATATGTAAAATACAATAAATACGTAATTTATAATAATATGCATTCATGTATATATTTATATATTATAAATATGCTATTATGTATAATACATAAATACATACACTAATAAATTATTAGTATATTATTCATATATATTTATATAGCATGAATATAGTTGAAATCGATTTATATATCATATACTTATATACTACATGTTATATATCATTCATTTATATATAGCATAATAAATATGTGATATATTTACAACAGAAATATATACATTATAGACTTACATACGTATATACATATGCTATACACATATATGTATATATTTACATAAACTCTGTGTGTGTGTGTGTATTTTCAAGCTGAACCAGAGGAAATGGAGAGTAAAATGTCCATAGTCTTCATACAGTTGAACTATAAGCTTCCTAGCTACGGGATTTCATTGTCACAGTAGAGAAGGAAGAGAACTGAATTTGGAGTCAGAACACATGGATTCAACATCACTCAGACTTTCCCCCCCACTATCTCTTTGTTCCAGTCTCAGAAGAAAAAGTGGTCTCTTTCCTCTTCAAAGCCAACTCATTTACATGTACCCTTTATCCCATCCCCCCCCTCATCTTCTCCAGAAGATTGTCCCCACTACTATCCCCAAATTCTCTTAACATCAATTTGTCCTCAGTCACTAGAGGCTTCCCTGCTACCTTCAAATACAGCCATGTTTCTCCTCCCACTTGATCTACCATCCCCTATAGCTACCATCTTATCATCTCTCACCCTGTTCTTGACTAAACTATTTGGTGACATCATCTCCATCCTTGGTTGCCCTCTTCTCCGATTCCTTCTTTTCAGACTCTGAATTCTATCTTCTGACCTCACCATTCCACTGAAATTACTCTCTGCAAAGTTACCAATAACTTAAAGATCAAATCCTATTGCTTTTTCTCAATCCTCATCCTTCTTGCCCCCCTGCCACCTTTTACACTATTCACCACCATTGATTCCTGTATATTCTCTATCCTAGGAAAAGCTCCTTTTGCACCTTTTAAAAATAAATTGAAGTAGAATTAACACAATACCTTGCATTTTCCCGAATGCTCTCTTACTGACTGCTATATTAACTTCCATTTATCCTGTCTACATCACATTTATAATAAAGATATTTGCATATCTTCTCCCCCACTAGAATATGAGCTCCTTGAGGGCAGGGGTTGTGCTTTATCTTTTTTTGCCTCTCTTTGTATCCTCAGGGCTTAGAACAGTCTGGTACATAGTAGGTGCTAAATAAATATTTGTTGCTGATACTCATGAAGCTTACTCCTCACCACCCATTGAAAAAGACAGAACAGTTTGTTTTGTTCCCATATGCAGATGGTGAAACTGAGGCCTGAGTAAGTGAAGTGACTTGCCCAAGGTCATACCTCTTCTAAGTGACCCCATTCTCAAACGGTATTTAAGAAAGGGAAGAGAAAGGAAATACGTGTTTATAAACACCAAGAACTGTGCTAAGTATTTTTTTATTATCTCATTTGATCCTCATAATGAACTATTATTATCCCTATTTCGCAGATAAGGGAGACAAAGATGAAGTGACTTGTCCAGGGT
Source organism: Gymnobelideus leadbeateri (assembly GCA_011680675.1). Taxonomy (NCBI): domain Eukaryota; kingdom Metazoa; phylum Chordata; class Mammalia; order Diprotodontia; family Petauridae; genus Gymnobelideus; species Gymnobelideus leadbeateri. The sequence goes on from WOXC01000364.1 coordinate 38,088, forward strand.
CACACAGCTTAGAAAGTGTCAAAGGATGGATTTGAACTCAGGCCTTCTGAACTCCAGGCCCATGACTTGGCACACTCTGGTACCAGCTAGCTGCCAGGAATCATGTCGTATGAAGCACAGTTGAAAAAGCTTGGAATGTTTACCCTGGGGAAGAGAAGACTGATAACAGGCATGATAGTTGTCTTGAGAGCCAGGGAGGTGTAGCAGAAGTAGTGCTGGCTTGGGAGGTCAGGAAGACCTAGTTTTGAATCAGTTGGTAATACCATATGACCCCGGTCAAGTCACTTAACCCCTAAATGCCTCAGTTCCTCATCTGTAAAATGAGGTGATTAGATTCAGTGGCCTCTCCGGTAATTTCCGCCTCTAAATTTATCATCCTCTTTGACCCTTTAAGTCTGTGGAGAAGTTCTGTGTAGAAGAGGGATTATTATGCTTGGACAAAGAGAGCCTAACCGGGAGCAGTGGGGAGAAGTCTCAGAGAAGTATATCTCTATTTTATGAAAGGAAAAGTTTCCTAAGGATTGATGCTGTTTCAGAAAGGGCTGAGAAGGGGCCACCTCCTGAGGAAGAGAGTTCCCCACACCTGGATGCCTTCAAACAGAGGTTAGATGATCATTCTGAATGAGAATCCCCAGCATCATCCCCCAGAAGTGAATGAGATAAACTCCGGAAACCTCCTCCAACACAGAGAGTCTAAGAAGTTAAGATGGAGAAACCTGGGTTGGGTCAGGTGATTCTACTAGATTCCCGTTACTTTGCTCTTAAAACCAAATACCTTCCTAAGCTAAGCTCTCAGGTACAGTTTCCGGCAGTGAGAATCAGTGAGCTTATCTCCCTCTCTGTGAGCCAGAGTAGAAGCCAACCAAGCTCCCAGCCAGTCCTAGGGAACACAGATCAGAGTCTCAGGTATGTTTGGAGCAGATAGATTGGGGAAGAGGCACCTGGGTTCACTTGGGGCAGAAGATCAGAGGCTAGATCTTATAGGGTTGTTGTAGAGGGGCCTCAGGGCAGCTAGGTGACACAGTGGATAGAAGGCAGTGCCTAGAGTCAGGAAGACCTGAGTTCATATCCACCCTCAGATACTTACTAGCTCTGTGTGACCTTGAGCAAGTCACTTAACCCTGGTTTACCTCAGTTTCCTCATCTGTAAAATAAGCTGGAGAAGGAAATGGCAACCCACTCCAGTATCTTTGCCAAGAAAAGCCCAAATGGGGTCGTGAAGAGTTGGGCACAATTGAAATGACTCACTAAGAACAACAAAAAGAGGGGACTCATATATTGCATGCAATATGGACAACCTCTCCTATAGACCAGGACTGGTTTAGGCTGCTTTTGTGCCTTCAGTTCAGAATTAGAATGAAATTATATATTCACAGACAAATGTAACAGTTAACAAAAGAAGGTTTACTTAACCAGAGCATGAAAGGACATTCAGCAAGGATGCACTTGTTTAGGGAGATCTCCTTACAAAAATACATGTGGTCAGCAGAATGCCGTGATTTCCCCATCAGTGGGACATCTACCAAGTGTAAGGGGCCCTGGCTTCTGGTGCGATGGCCTTTTGCCATCTAGGTAGGATACCAAGAAGTCACAGCATCACTCACCTTAGTCCCTTGGACCAATCAAATGTCAAGGACAGCTCCTCTGCCTTTTAGGGGGTTAATTTAAAAAAAATGTAAAAAGCCTAGCCTGAGCTACATGACTATCATTAATCTATCACAAACTCCTAGAACACTTTCAACACTAACTTTCTGTATTATAAGGGTCCTTCCATCTTTGATATTCCACATTCTAAGAACCCTTCCAGCTCTAATATTCTCTGTCCTGAGAATCCCTCCAACTCTGATTTTCTCTGTTCTAAGGGCCTCCCTGCTCTGACATTGTCTGTTCTATACTCTTAAGAGCCCTTCCAAGTCCGAGATTCATGGTTCTATGATCTTGATAAAAACTCTGAAGGGTTATTGGAGTCACACATGTAAAGCTGAAAGACAAATTATGCCAGTCTGGGCAAGGAGAGAGTAGAATCAAGTGTTTAAGTACAAAGAAAATATAAGATATGTTTTCAGGGGAGGGGAGGACGACAGTGACTGGACCAATCTGGCCAAAATAGAAGGTTTATGTAAATGGTAATGGGAGACAAGGTTGTCCTTATTTTTTTTTATACTTCAGTTTCCTTGACTATAAATAAGAAAAATATGTGGGCTGAAAGGCATGGAAAGGCTTCTAAAGGTGGGTACCCTAGGAGCTCCAGGTATTTCTGTAACACTTTCTTGAAGAATTCCAGTCCAAGGACTTGCCTTGAAAGGTAAGCAAGTTGTTGAGGGGATGGGAAAGGCTCTGCGATGAAAAACCGAGCTTGTGACCTTGGCCTTGAGTGCTTGAGAAGGGTCTGGTAGGAGTACACAAAGAGACCTGTGTTGGTCCAGACTTTGCCCCCTTCAGAACTTCCAGGTGGAACAGGAAGCCATACAGAGGGGGCTTTAACTCCAGAGGCAGCTGAGCAAACACGTTTTCCAGACATAGCCCAGGAAGTTGCCTCTCTCCTAATAAGAGAGCATTTCAGAAACAGTTTGGGGTTTTTTTTCCACCTGAAGCTGCGATTCCATTGGCTCAGCAAATATTTGTGAAGTGAGTGTCTGTTATCTGTGGGGTCCTCCACTGGGTGTTGAGGTGGATATAGAGATGAACAATGCATGGTCCCTGACATCAGGGAACTTCAGAAGGGGGAGATAAGGCATGTCCTCAAAGAATGATAGCATAGGACAGAATGGAAAAATATGGTAGGTGACTATGGGATTCCTCAGGTGGGAGAATCTGCTTCCCACCAGGAGGGTAATAATAATGAGGAGAAAAATAATAACTGACCTGTAACTTGAGAGACAGTGTGGGACAGTAGAGTGCAAACTGTCACTTAAGCTAGGATCTGAGCTCACATTCCACTTCTCTGGCCTGTTATCTGACCTGGAAAGTTGGAGGGAAAGTGCACTCCATTGTCTCAGAGGATCTATGATCTAGAACAGAGGTTCCCAAACTTATTTGGTCTACAGCCCCCTTAAAAAAACAAAAAATTCCTCAGCATCCATCTTGGAAATGAACTTTCTTTAATCCTTTAATGGTTTTTTTAGAAACTTCCGTCATTTCAAAAATATCTTTTTGTAAAAAATGATACATCTTAAATTTAATGATTTACTGTAAATTTGTGGATTTTTCTGCATTGAAATTTTGATGATGCAATATTGCATCATATATAGTATCATATTGTAAATAAGTCATTACAGGTACATATTCCTGTTGATGTATGCTGGACTTCCCGACAATGCACGCTATGCTCAGCTACAAACACTTGCTTAAAACCTGATTGGTTATAATTTGCATTTTGTGTGTTTGTTTGGAAAATAATGTTGACATGTTCGAATGATTTTCAAAATTTTCTTCTCTCCTCTTTTTTCCTTTTGCTTCCACCGCCCCTTATCTTTATTCATCACCTCCCAATTGCACCCAAGGCCACTACCGCTGCCCCCTCCTGCCCCAATCTTTCCAGCACCCCCAAAGGGTACTATTACCCACTTTGGGAACTTCTGACTAGAGAATGATTCTTCTCTTTTCTTTTGATTGTTTTTATCAGCATTGTTTCCTTTTATTTTTTGCATCGATTACTCCCAAGAATTTTTGTTAAAAATAAGAGCAGCCAAGCAAAACACATTGATACAAAAAACATATACCTCATTCAGCATCCGTAGTCTACCACCTCCCTATAAAGAGGTGGAAAAAGTGAATCTGAAGGACTTTTTTAAAGACCACAAGAGAGGTAAGAGTAGGGACCTGGCTTCTAGCCCCAGTATTGATTCTTCCCCTGGCATGCTTCCCACAAAGCCAAGCAGCTTTTTAGTTTCTTTTTGCCAAAGATAATTAGCTTCGTCTCCCACATCTCTAATATCAGTGCCCCCTGCCATCTGGACCAATACACATGCTCATTTCCACATGCCTAGAACAATTTCCTCAAAATAACCTCTTAGCAGATCTTATCTTAGGGCAGCTACATAGTTCAGTGGATAGAGAACCAACCTCTGTCCGCCTCCATTTCCTTACATGTAAAATTGGGATAATAAAAATACTTATTTCCCAGGGTTGTTGTGAGAGTCAAGTGAAATAATAATTGTAAAGTGCTTTTCACAGTCCCTGGCACATAGTAAGCCGTGTGTGTGTGTGTGTATGTGTGTGTATGTGTGTGTGTGTGTTCTGTTGTTTCAGTCATGCCTGACACTTAGTGACTCCATTTGGAATTTTCTTGGCTCATTTTACAGATGAGGAAACTGAGGCAAACATGGACAAGTGACTTGTCCAGGATCACACAGCTACTAAGTGTCTGAGGCCAGACATTGAAGAGTAGTCTTTCTGACTCCAATCCTGTCACTTCCTCCACTGCACCATCTAGCTGTCCCAAGCATTACATAAATGTTTGCTATTATTATTACTGAGTTCTTCCCTTGGTCAACACAGGTTAGTAACTTCTCTGAAGCTATGGTCTCATGGTATCTCCCCTTATTCACTAAATGACAGTGGCTACCTATCACCTCCATGATCAAATATAAATACCTCTGTTTTCTTGATAATCCAGGCAAAGGTGACTGAGGGGCAAAAAGGGAAGACCTGGGAGGGAGCAATGTCATAGAGCCCCAGGAAGGAAAGTACCTAGGAGGATATGGCAGCCAAGAGTTCCAAATACTGCAGAGAAGGTGAGAAGGACAGAGACTGAAAAAAGGTCACCAAGAGATCACTGGCAAGTTTGAAGGGAGAGATTTGTGTGGAGTGATGATATAGGAAGCCAGATTACATGGAGTTGAGAAATGAGTGGGAGGTGAGAAAGTGGAATGCTAAGAATAGACAGCTTTGGTGGGGAAGGAGTTTTTTAATGAAAAAAAGGAGAAATGTCAGGTTTCATAGAATCAATTGAAGGTTTTTTTTAATTAAGCCTGAGGAAAATTTAGGCATGGTTGTTAATAAGAAGGAAGACACTAATGGATAAAGACAAATTGCAAATTGTGGAGAGAGGATGAGCAAAAAATGGAAATTATAAAAGGGAACCATAAAACAGAGAGATGAGATAGAGTAGCAGACAGATGGTGGTATAGTAGAGCACCAGCCTAGGAAGACCTAAGTTAAAATCTAGCCTCAGATACCTACAGACTGTGTGACTCTGGGCAAGTCACTTCACCCAGTCTGCCTCAGTTTTCTTATCTATAAGATGAGCTGGAGGAAGAAATAGCAAATCACTCCAGCATCTCTGCCAAGAAAACCCCAAATGGGGTCACAAAGAGTCAGACACCACTGAACCAACAAAACAACAATGATAAAGAAAGAAGGTACATGTGAAGGGGCATGATGGCAAGATCCAGAGAATCAGAATGAAGGATAAGTAGTCTGGGCCCCTTTCCAAAGTGGAGGCTCCAGGAAGAACTCACCAATGGGAGAGAACAAGTGAGCCAGAGGGATGTTCCAGGGTGAGAAGCCCCATGCTCTGAGGGAAATCCTAAAGTGAGATGACAGATCAGGAATGATAGCAAAGTCCAGAACCAGAATGGAGGAAAGCCAGTCAAAAGTCCTTCCAGTGCCAGACTGCTCCATGGCTGAGAGCAGCCCAAAAGTTTGTTATCCACAAAATCCAGATGAGTTATCTTGTCTTTCAAATTCCCAGAGGCTTCTGGGAGAGCTCTGGGTATGCCCTGGGATGGCCTCTGTAGGCTCCCTCAGCTTCATTACATTATACCTCATCTTCCAGGACTGAAGCAAAGGAAAACAGGGAGGAGAAGATCCTGAAGACATTTAATGTGGAGATGGAGAGAAGAGAGAACTCAGAGTAAATAAATAGTCACAATTTTTTTCAGTGAAGTATGGAGAAAAGACAGAGAAAGTGGGATTAGGGGGTGGTGGAGGTGATTCGAGGAGAGAAGAGAAACTTTAAGGACAAAAACTGAAGGGGAAAACAGGGAAATTAATCAGAGTAAAAGAATTTCCTGTGCACTTAGGCAAATAATGGAGTATCTCATTTAGGAGTCTCTCTTCCTTGTTTCAGGTCTTGACTCAATGAATATATGTTAGGAGGCCAAGGTTCAAATTCATCTCTACTGCTTATTTCTACCTGCATGGCACTGGCCAAGCCATTATAACTCTTTGGGCCTCAGTTTCTTCATTTATAAAATAAGAGGGTTGGACCAGAAGGTATCTAAACTTCCCTCTAGCTCTAAATCTCAAACACAAATGGGTTTTGCCATCTGGAAGGAAGGTCTCTTCCATCTGAGCCCAGAAATGCACATTCTCGAGGACTGGTGATAAATACTTTTGGTGAGAACAGTTCTCCACATTACTTGATAGTAACGATAAGAAGACTGTCAAACAATTGTCCCTCCTTTTACATCTTGCTTTGCTTTGATATTGACATAGGAGACCTTTTGTTTGACAATGACCTCGAAGAAAACATACTGTTCTATCAGATCAACTGCTGTGTTAAAGTTTATCAGCCTCTCAGGTTTCACTCACCCTAACCCCACTTCTCTAGAAAGTTGTATCCTCACAGGGTGACTGACTACTTCTGAGGATAATCTTGAGAGATTAAAGTTTCTATTGCTGTTGCTCACAAACTCCACATCTGCTGTGTTCCTCAATCTCAATCTGCCACTTGGTATTAATTAGCTTTTACGAGAAAATATTTATTGTAATCCCTATGCCTATCTTATTTTGTCCCCATACCCAATGCCTCCTGATTCTTTTAGGAAAAAAAAATCATCATTGTATATACTATCAAATATGACTCATTTTGTTAAGAAGCTTTTTTCCTCCTCTATTTTTTCTTTGTATTGTAAAGGCATACAAGAAACACTATCTACCAAATAATCCTCCAAGACTAGAAGACACCCTCTATACTTTGTATACACATGGTATCTAAAGAGACTTCAAGTTTAAGAACCAAGGTACTGAGGCTCATATGTAAGGAGTATGTGGGGCTGGAAGGTACTTCATAATTCCTGGCACTAAGAATCCTTTTATCCCTTCATAGAGTTGCAACCAAATTAACTTCTCACATCAATATTGGCGGAGGGTTAGCTTTTCCTTGCTTGGTTATTTCCTTGTTGGGTACAGTGCCTTGGTGTACAGATAGATGAATCCACTGGGTCAAAAAGGTTGCTTAATTGTTGTAGCACCAACATAATATTCATAGCATCATTAGTGACTATGAATATACTGCCACAGTTCTGAATTGCAAAATATAACAGAATCTCCATGCAGAAGACAGAAGCAAAGCATTCATTCAGACACCAGAAAACCAAATCCCAACACCATGAAACTGAATCCATCATATCAACAAAGAAGTTAATACACCATAGAACAGCAGGGAGTCACATTATCCTTTATCCTTCCCACAAACAAACACTCACAAGTCTAGTTGTCTCTTGGGCTGTGTCCTATACTCACTCTAGCTCTAACTGCTCTGATTTCCAACTTCCTGTGGGCTCTGCTCTACCCCTCAGCAAACTCCTCCCACCACAGGCCCCATGTGATTACATTTGGCCTATTAAGGGGCAGGGAAGATCTTCAAATTTTCATTACCGTTACAATTCGTTAGCTGGGTCCTCACTGTATTGGGAGGCTGTTGCTACTGGCTATAGTTGTTCATAGGACCTCTTCAATGAATCCCTTAGTTTCACCTGTCACCTAAACACTCCTATTTCAGAATAGATCAGGAAGGAATGCACACACACACACACACACACACACACACAAACACACACAGAGGCAGATCATGTTCACAGACACATGGTAGTTGGGGAATAGAGAGGCAGGCTCCTGTTCTTCCCACTTCACCCCCTAGCTCCACCCTCCAGAGCCTCACTTACTGCCCCTAATAGAACCAAAGGATTGGTATCCATTGGATTGGTATCCTTTTGTACTCAAACTTAATCCCTGCTCCTTGTCTCCGGAATCACCAACATTTCTGAACATAGTGCCACTTAGAAACAGGTTTATCACCAAATTCTTCTGTAATCATGACTGAAACCAACTCCCAAAGTTTCCTAAGTTTATGGGGATCAGGCAGAGAATGTCT
>WOXC01000365.1:0-149796 GCA_011680675.1 Gymnobelideus leadbeateri
TTTTTAAGGCATTCTTCTCCTCATTGCCTTTCTGAGCCTCTTTTACCATTTGAGTTAGTCTATTTTTTAAGGTGTTATTTTCCTCAGTCAGGCTGTTGACTGTCATTTCATACTTTTCTTGCATCTTTTCCATTTCTCTTCCCAAATTTTCCCCCACTTCTCTTATCTGCTTCTTAAGGTCCTCTCTGGCCTGTGGCCAGCTTGTATTTTCATTTGGGGCTTTTGGTGCAGGAGTTCTGACCTCACAGTCCTCCTCCATGCTTTGAGCCTCTTTGCCCCTAAAATAGGAGTCCAATGTTGAACTTTTCTGTTTATTTTGTTTCATTTGCCTAGGCATATTGCCACTTAATTACTTGATTTTGGGGCTTGTTGCCACAGTAGGACTCTGCCACCAGACAGGGGAGCTTCCACCCAAATGTGGAGTCTTCACAACTTCCGCCAGGTGGGTGGCCTCTGTAAAGCCTCCACCCACTCTGGCAAGTTGGATACCCACCCCAAACTTCCCCCCCAGACCACAATCCAGATCCAGGAAGTTTAAAGCAAAAGCGATTAACCCCCAGACTGATTGCTGGATCTTCCTACAGTTTGCAGACCAGGAGCTAGAGCCACTACTGATGCTGCAAAATGGCTTCTGTGCAGCTGTTTCTTCAGCAGCTTTTTGCCCCCAGGGGAGGAAGCCACGTGTTCCCCAAATACTGGTCCTAAAGTCCATAGGGCACTAACCTCTCACTTTGTCCTAGGCATATCTGTGCTGATAATTCTGGAATCGCCACAATTGCTGGTGTTCTGGGGTTCCACCAGCTGGCTGAAGGCCCGGCCGCCCTGGGGCTAAAACCGCGGACCTGGGCTCGGCTCTGAGGGCTGCGCAGTCGTTCCCAGCGCACTGTGCTGCCTGCTCTCAGAGCGCTGCGCTGGCCGCTCCCTGCAGGGCTGCTGGGCTGTCCTCAGCAGGAGGTTAGCTTCTCTGTGCCATTCTGTGGGTGCTGTGGCTCCAGAAGTTGTTCGGATCTCCCTTTCACATTGTTTGAGATTTGTGTGGGGCAGAGCACATTGGAAATGCTGTTTCTACTCCCCATATATTCATTTTGATAGTGGAAAGTATATTGCTATTCTTAGGTGATTAAATTTTGACATTTTCTTCTTTGGGGAGAGAACTTGGAAGTGTCAACCATGTTCATTCTCATTAGACTAGATGCTTCTTCCATTTGAGATAGCTCTAAAGTTTTTCTCTGGGTGCCTTTAAATTTGTATCACTTCTAGCACAGCACATATGTACACATACACATACACATACACATACACATACACATACACATACACATACACATACACATACACATGCATATACATATACATATATTTGCCTTAGGACCAGATATCAGCCATTCATCCAGATCTGGCCTTCATAAGTACCATTGTCGCTTTCTCATCAAACTACTGAGGTCACAGAACCCAAATTTCATAGTCCTACTATCACTGATATTGAGCATAAATTGCCAGAGAAATGCTAGCTCTGTCCCATTTCACATCTATATGCTGTATCTCCCCACCCACCCCCACTTTTAGCTTCATCTACAGACGCTATTGGAATAATTTTCTCAAGCAGAATTTCACACCAAGTTCTCTTCAGGCTTGTTTTCCTCTCAACTGCTTTTTACTGTTTTCCATAATCTTTCATCATCTCTCTCTGTAAGGCTTTGCAAAAGAGCTTATACACTAAGTCTGCACTATGCCCTCAGTTGCCATATGTCTCTACTTGGCAAAGAGATCACATTTGCTGAGCAAGATGATTTCTTGGCTCTTTTGGCCTGCCTCTCTTGGCACCTTTCTTACCCAATGCTAAACTTTTCTAAGAAATGGTGACAGAATCAATGTCTTTACTTTTGTCCATTTCCTATTTTTCAGAGTTAACATAATGTTTGAACATATCACAATAGATTTTCTGTACTCAGAGACAGTTTCTTCTCATCTTTATAATTTCTCCTAATTTGGTATTGATTTTGACCTTTGTTCTACCTAGTCTATAACCTGACTGCACTCAGACAGAAAATTCTGAAATGACTCTCTTATCAGTGACCAATTATTTTCTGTCTGTTAAAATGTTCTTCATTTAATTTTTACACTGTAGTTTGGTGCAACTAAAAGTATTATAGGTATCCACGCATGAGAATCTATGAACCTTTAGCCTCTTCCATTCCTTTTACTCTATGTTTTCTCATAGTTTACACTCTCCTTTTCTCACCCCCCTTCAAATGAAGTCAACTTAGTGTCGGGGTAAATATAGTCATCTTTTCAAAAATTGTTGCTAGTTCTTCATAGAATTGTTTCTGACTTTATCCTCTGCAGCACATTCACACTTAAGTTGCAATCATCATGATGATAGTCTCTTCCCCATGAAATGATGCTTCTTATTTCCTTTGGACCAATGATGAAATCCACTTTTCCTGCTCCTTTGTTTTTCTAAGGCAAACATGTGACTCACTCTTTTCTTTCTCTATAATGTCTTTATGACTTCTGACTTCATTTAGAGGGAGAATTCCAAGACATCCTGACATAGGATAGGGCACTGGACTTGGAGCAAGGAAGATCTTACTGTGTGACATAGACAAGTCACTTAACCTATCTTTGCCTCAATTTATTTTATTGTAAAATGGGGATAATCATACTAAGTACTTCACAGGGTTATTGTAAGGTTCAAATGCTCAAATGAGATGTTGAAAGTACATTGGAAATCTCAAAGTGCTATATTATGGTTGTTTTTAATAATACTAACACTAATAATGTCAGTTGCTTATCCACTCATTTATCATTGGACAAAGATCACACAATAGAGTTCAACAGTTCTATTTGAATTCATAGACGGTCTAAAAACTGTGTGATTCTTGGCATCACCCACCCCCCTTTCCACCGCTCTGCCATCACCGCTATACAAATGGAACTAGACTGCACAGGATTGAAATGCTTTCATATTTTTTACTTGTTGCATGGATAATAGTGGTTAAAATGTAACCCTACTTCCCAGGCTTCTGATCAGGACTGAATCACATTGGTCTATGTAGACAAAGTCTATGTCTGGAACTATAGTTGAATATTTCTAGCTGTTGGAACTCAAACTTCACTAGCATAAGCCAAAATTGCCTCCATGCCTCTGGTGATAAGGCATCAGAGTAGAACTTTTTATTTTTTTGCTTTTTGGAGAGGGGAAGGCAGGACAATTAGGGTTAAGTGACTTGTTCAAGGTCACATGGCTAGTGAGTGTTAAGTGTCTAAGGCCAGATTTGAATTCAGGTCCTCCAGACTCCAGGGCTGGTGCTCTATTCACTATGCCACCTAGCCACCCTCTAGAGAAGGACTTTTGTGACAGGGGATGACATAGGGAGAAAGATTTAACCATAAAGTTCTCAACATATACATCATTGGCTGGAGCTAATGGCATTGAATAGAAACAAATGTAAAGTTTCAGCCAAGGGTTCAAAAATTCAACTTCATGAGTACAAGATAGAGGAAGCCGGACTAGAAAGCAGTTAGCATAAAAAATACTGAGAGTTTTGGTGGATTATAAGCTATGTATGAAACAAGAGTAAGACATGACAACTAAAAACATGAAGAGGAACTTGGGCCACTAGGCTTAGAGAGGCCTAGTGTCTAGGACCAGGGAGGTGATAGTACCATTGATTTTTTTTCCTTGTCAGATGACATCTAAAGGATTATTTTCCATTCTGCTTACAGCGTTTTAGGAAGCACATTGACTACACCTCCACCTCTTCTTTTCCTTTGCTTCCTTATAAACAGAACTCAAACACTACCCTCTACATAATTGCCCCACCTTCTAGTGCTCCCACACCCTACAAAATACCTGGAATTTGTTCCATATATACCTACATGTGCATGTTGTTTCTGCCAATAGAATGTCATCTCCTTGAGGTCAAAGAAGTTTTGTCTTTAGTACCTAGCACAGTGTCTGGCCCATAGTTGGCACTTAATAATTGCTTGTTTGTTCATTGATTGATTGCACACTAATACCAGTTGAAAATGATTTGAAGAGGGGCGGAGCCAAGATGGCGGAGTAGAAACAGCTCGTCCAAGCCTCTCTGCCCCCAGATTCCCCACAAACTATGTAAAAAAGGACTCTGAACAACTTCTGGAGCCCCAGCACCCACAGAACGATGCAGAGAAGCTAACCTCCCGCTGAGGACAGCCCAGCAGCCCTGCAGGAAGGACCAGCGCAGTGGTCTGGGAGCCAGCAACGAGCAGAGTGCAGAGCGCAGGAGCCCAGCCAAGCCGAGCCCAGGTCCGCGTGAGCCGAGGTTTTAGCCCCAGGGCGGCAGGGCCAGCAGCCAGCTGGAGGAACCCCAGAACACCAGGAGCTGTGGAGACTCCAGAATTATCAACATAGACTTGCCTAGGACAAAGTAGAGGTTAGTGTCCTATGGACTTTGGGACCTGTATTTGGGGAATGCGTCAGCTCCCTCCCCTGGGGTCTAGAAGCTGCTGAGGAGACACGCCACTTTGTAGTTTTCATAGGCATTTCCGGCTCCCAGCCTACAAATCGTGGGGAGATCCAGCGATCAGTCTTGGGGGTAATCGCTCTTGCTTTAACCTCCCTGGATCTGGATTGTGATCTAGGGTGGAAGTTGTGGGTGGGTTTACAGCTTGCCAGAAACGGAAGTTGCCCCCCACACGTTCGGGACGAAAATTCCTCTATCTGGCCTTAAAGCCATAGTGTGGCAACAAGCCCAAAAGTCAAGCAATTAAGTGGCAACATGCCAAGGCAAAGGAAACAGAAAAATGCAACCCTAGACTCCTATTTTGGGGGCATAGAGCGGAAAAGGACTGTGAGGTCAGAAGTCCTGCTCCAAAAGCCCCAGGGGAAAACATGAGTGGGTTGCAGGCCATAGAGGACCTTAAGAAGGACTTTAAAAATCAAATAAGAGAAGTGGAGGAAAAATTAGAAAGAGAAATGAGAAGGATGCAGGAAAAGTATGAAATGAGGGTCAACAGCCTGACTGAGGAAAACAACACCTTAAAAAATAGACTAGCTCAAATGGCAAAGGAGGCCCAAAAGGGCAATGAGGAGAAGAATGCCTTAAAAAGTCGAATTTGCCAGATGGAAAAAGAATCTCAAAAGTTCACTGAGGAGATTCATTCCTTCAGAGTTAGACTGGAGCAAATGGAAACTAGTGACTTTATGAGAAATCAAGATGCTGTTAAGCAGATCCAAACAAATGAAAGCTTAGAAGGCAATGTGAAATATCTCATGGGAAAAACCACTGACCTGGAAAATAGATCCAGGAGAGACAATTTAAAAATTATTGGACTACCTGAAAGCCATGATCAAGGAAAGAACCTAGAAATCACCCTTCAAGAAATTCTCAAGGAAAACTGCCCTGATGTTTTAGATCCAGAGGGCAAAATAGAGGTTGAAAGAATCCACCGATCACCTCCTGAAAAAGATCCCAAAAAGAAAACTCCCAGAAATATTATAGCCAGGTTCCAGAATCCCCAGATCAAGGAGAAAATACTACAAGCAGCCAGAAAGAAACAATTTCAATATTGTGGAAACACAATCAGAATAGCCCAGGACCTGGCAGCTTCTACACTGAGGGATCGAAGGGCATGGAATATGATATTCCAGAGGGCAAAAGAACTGGGAATGAACCCAAGGGTCACCTACCCAGCAAAACTGAGTATTTGGTTTCAGGGGAAAATATGGTCATTCAGTGGAATAGAGGACTTTCAAGCATTCTTGAGGAAAAAACCAGAGTTGAATAGAAAATTTGACATCCAGACACAAGAAGGAAGAGATGCCTGAGAAGGTAATCAGGGAAAAGAAATCAAAAGGAACTTATCAAAGTTGAACTATTTATATTCCTATATGGAAAAGCAATAACTGTGACTGATGATATCTTTCTCACTATGAAAATAATGGAAGAAGGGTGTGTGGTCATATGAATACATATGTGAATGTGTGTGTATATGGTTACAGTTATATATGGATAGAGGGCATAGGTTGAATTTGTTGGGAAGGGAGAATACTCAAGGGATGAAATTATGAGGTGAGAGAGGAAAGTGGCAAGAGGAGATGGGGAGAGACATGGTAGGGTAAACTATCTCATGTAGAAGAAGCAAGGGGAAGTGGTTGCAAAGGAGGGGGAGAATAGGAAGGCAAAAAGGCAAAACCACATTCACATTGAATTTGGTTCAGGGAGAAAATGACATACATACTAAATGGGATGTCTCAACCTGCAGCAGGATAGGGGGAAGGGGGATGAGAGGAGGGATGATGGATGGGAGGGCATCTTTGGGGGGAGGGGAGGTTGGAAGTACCCACTATAGAAGAGGGACAGGATCATGTAGGGAATGGACCAGGTGGGGGGTGGGATGAGTGGGAGGGAATTATAAGCAGCCTTGTACAATATATCTACTATGATAATGTTTTGTATAGCTAGACATGTACAACATATACTGAATTACTTATCTCCCAAGAGGGAATGGGTGACAAGGGAGGAAGGAAATGGATCTGAAATTTGAGGTCGTAACATTAAATGTTTCAAATATATATATATAAATACTATTTAAAAAAAGGGAAAAAAAGCTTATAGAACTGAATGTTGAAAACTAAAAATTAATAAACAAAAAAATAAATTTAAAAACTTGATGGGCTATAACTAGATGTTGTTATAACATGTTGTCATAACAACAGTAGTAATAATAATAATATTTCCCTCTCAGGGTTGTTGTGAAGATAAAATGAGATTGTATTTGTAAAGCTCTTTGCAAACCTATTAAAGTGCTATATAAAATGAAAAAAAAGAAAATTATTTGAAGAAACTGGTGGTATTGAGCCTGAAGAAGAAATGTACAGAGAAAAGTAGGAAAGAAGAGCTCTCCTTTAAAATGTTAATGGTTGTCCAATGAAAAAGGGATTGGCCCTGCTCTGCTTGACCCAGAGTCAAACTGGGGCTTGATGTAAGGAAGGAACGAAGCATTTATTAAGTACCTGCTATGTGCTAGGCCCTGTGCTAAGTAAGCACTTTACACACACTATCTCCTCTGATCCACACAACAGCTATGAGAGGTAGGCACTATTATTGTGTCCATTTTATTGTCGAGGAAACTAAGGCAAACGGAAATTAAATGACTTTCTCAGGCTCAAACAGTTAGTATGTGATTCAACCCTGAAGGCAGATTTGGACTCAGGTCTTCCTGAATCCAGGCCCAGTGCTCTATCTACTATATCACCTAGACGCCTAGTAAGGAAGAATTCTCTAATAACTGGAACTATGCAAAAGGTTTTTTTTTTAATTTCTCATTTTATTTTATTTTATTTCTCATTTATTTTATTTATTTTATTTTATTTATTATATTTATTTCTCATTTTATCATTTATTAAATTATTTATTAATTTAAATTTCATTTTTTAAAAATTTTGAGTTCCAAATTTTTTCCCTCCCTCCCCTTTTCCCTCCTTGAGAAGGCAAGCAATTTGATATAGATTATATGTGTGTGTGTGTGTGTGTGTGTGTGTGTGTGTAGTTATGCAAAACATATATCAATACTAGCCATGTTGCAAAAGAAAACACAGGCAAATGACCCCAAGAAAAATAAAGTAAAGAAAGTACTTCTATCAGACTTTATTTATTCTTTTTCTGGAGGTGGATATCAATTTTCATCATAAGTCCTTTGGAATTGTCTTGGATCATTGTGTTGCTGAGAATAATGAAATAATTCACAGTTAATTCTGGTACAATATTCCTGTCATTGTGCACAATGTTCTCCTGGTTCTTCTCATTTCTCTCTGCATCAATTTATAAATGTTTTCCCAGGATTTTCTAAAATGATCCTGCTCATCATTTCTTATAGCCACAGTCTCAATCATATACCACAACTTGTTCAGTCATTCCCCAACTGATGGGCATCCCTTCAATTTTGAATTCTTTGCCTCCACAAAAAGAGCTGCTATAAATATTTTTGTATAAATAGGTCATTTCCCCCTTTATGAGATGTCTTTGGGATATAGGCCTAGCAGTGGTATTTCTAGACCAAAGGATATACACAGTTTTGCAGCCTTTTGGGCATAGTTCCAAATCGCTCTCCAGAATGGTTAGACCACTTCACAACCCCACCAACAATTATACAAAAGGGTTTCAAGCAATGGCTGGATGATCTCTTGTTATGTATGCTACAGAGGTCATACTTGCTCAGGTGCAGGTTGGAGCACATGACCTCTGAGGTCCTGTCCATCTCTGAGAGCTTGTGATTCTATGACTGTCATTTTCATCACCGCCATGCATAAAACATTTCTTAAGCGTCCACCAGATGGGAGCCTTGTGCTATAGGCTCTGGATGGTACAAAGGTGAATAAGAATCAACATCCTCTGCCCTAGGGACAACCCATCCCATCTAGCTGAGGAGATAAGATATATAGGGAAAGATGATTTACAGTAAGAGGCAGTGTGAAATTGATTGCCAAATAAGCAAGAGCTAGGAGCAAGAACACTGAGAAGGAAATGGTCACTGAAGGCTGGGGTGACAAGACAATGATTTAGATAGATTTAGATAGACAGGGAAGAAAGGAAAGAACATCCTAGAGAGGAGATGCATGGAGGTGGAAATGAGCATTGTGGGCTGAGAGCAGGGGGCAATGAAGCGGCCAATCTTCGTCCAACAGAGGGTTTGTGTGTTCATTCAACATTTATCAGGTACCTTCTATATGCAAAGCACTATATTCTAGCCACTGGAGAATACTTCAGTGCTCAAATGAGTCAGTGATCTCATCATCATAGGTAGGTATTCCCCACCAACAATTCAAAGTCTATCCAGTGGCACTTTTGTGTTTGTCCTCCCTTCAGTGAGGGGCACAGCCAATGGCCTCAAGTCGCTCAAATTCTCCTGGTATCCTAAAGGTGCTAATGGGATAGACTGGCTGCCTGTCAATTCTTCTTTGCTTTTACAACATGACTAATCCATCTTCTTTTTTAATGTTGATGTTCAGGCATTTCAGTCGTGTTTGACTCTCCGTGACCACATTTGGGGGTTTTCTTGGTAAACATATTGGAGTGGTTTGCCATTTCCTTCTTCAGCTCTTTTTACAGATGAGAAACTAAGGCAAGTGGGGTTGAGTGACTTGCCCAGGATCACACAGTTAGTAATTGTCTGAGGCTAGACTTGAACTCATAAAGACAAATCTTCTTGATTTCAAGCCTAGTACTCTATCCACTACTCTACCTTGATAGTATACTCTATAATTTCTACATGGTTCCTAATTGGTATTGTGTTGTAGGATCCTTATTTCTACCATGTACCCCTCAATGGTGCTGGATAAACAAAGAAATGCATGAAATAGCCCCTGCCCTCTAAGACCATTTAATCTACTAGCTGAGATGAGACACATAAAACAGATAAGACACATATAACAAATTAAATATAAAACAAGGCACAGAAGGTTGGGGACAAAGGCAAAGTAGTCTTGGAAATTTTGAGGAAAGATTGAATTCAACTGGGGTTGGCAGGGGGATAGGGTCAGGGCTCCTCTTGCTTGGAATGTATTCATTCCCCATTTCTAACTCTCAGATTTTCTACCTTCCTTTGTAACTTGACTCATCTGTTACCTCCAGAAGGAAGTCTTCTCTGTTCTCCCTAATGTTATTGCTCTCTTTCCCTTTTCAAATATTTGTGCGTGTGCATGTATGTAGCTATGCATGTATGCATGTATGTATGTATGTATATATGTGTGTATATACACACCCATATAGATATACACATATATAGATATAGATATTTCCAGAGAATTTTTCATTTGTATACCCTGCATCTAGAATAGTACCTTAGACATATTAGGTGCTTAATAAATGATTATTAGACTGCATTGTATTGAATTGGGAGCTATGGACTGTAGCTTGTATCTCTGGAGATTGTCCACAAAGCTAGAACAAGTGACTTTTGTTGACTGCTTTGCCAAATTCTAGCCCTCTAATTCACCAGTCTAGAAAACCCTGGCAGAAGTAGAATGAGATGAGCCTGGAATGACTCATCTTTGATGTAGCAATTCTGGCTTTTAGCGACTGTTGCTTTCCTTTCTAGATGTTCACATGCCATCCCCCTTGCCTAAAAGCAAAAGTTCATTGGCCCACAGCCCACAGAGATTTCTTTCTGTTTGGCCATAGACCAAAAAACTTGGGACAACAAACAAGGGGGAAAGGAGAGGAGAGGAAATTCCAGAGAGGCAAAGTTGTCTAAGAGTGGAATCAGGCACCCAGGATATGGGATACAGGAATATCATCGATCCCCCCTCACTAGAAGCCTTCTACTAAAGAAGGCAGGATCTCTTATCAGTCATATGATACACAAGATTCTTGTTCAAGTATGAGTTTTACTAGATTGTCTCCAATTTTGAAATGTGATGGTTTTGTGGTTTAAGAAATGATTCATCCAAGGTCACACAGCAAGTAAGTAGGAGGGCCAGGGCTTGAGTATATATGTCCCAAGTTAGTCCAGGTTCCTTTCAATTTGATTCAGCAAACATTAAACAACTCTTGTATGCAGACCATCTTGTTTAGAAACTGGGGGAGCTATCAAGTTTAGATATGATTCAGTTCCTGTCCTTATGGCTATCACAAACTAGCAGGGGGAGTGCCCATGTGTGTATCTGCACACACACAAACACACGCACACATTCTTCAGCACTGTAGAAATCTCTAGTTGCATGTACACGCATATCTAGATCCAAACTCTTCCATGCCTTCACAGACTGTTGAATGAGCTGCTGTGGCCATCAGAATTCAGCACTAGCAACAAACCTGCCATCTGTGAGACTCTCTGCACTTGGCTACCTCAAACCAGACCCACTGTCCATCCACTCCTAGGCTCATACTTAACTGGTCATAGTATAGTTTAGGGGAAAGGGGGTTCTATTTCTAGTGGGGGCTTGGTTTCAAATCCTGGCATTTCTTTGCTTGCCATCTATACGACTGTGGGCAAGTCACTTCTTGTCTCTAGGCCCCATTTTCCTCATGGACAAAATGAGGATTTAGAGGATCTCTGTGTCCCTTCCTGCTCACAGGGCCTAGGTACCTGCACACTAACTGCAATACAAAATGTGGAGGGGGTAGTATGGGTGAGGGGAGAGAGTTCTGGTCTGGGAGTCAGAGGACCTGGGTTCAAATGCCATTTCTGCCACCTTCTATTTGTGACAGATTCCCTCTCCGACTCTCTTCTCTGGGTAAAATGAAACCACTGGACTACATGGTCTCTCAGGTGTTTCCCCCACTCTAAATCTCATAAATACTCTATTCTGTAAGATAAATTCAACTGTGTGAAGTCAAAGAGTGAAAAAAATGTGATTGTCACAATTAGGGGAGGCTTCTAGGAAGAAGTAGCTTTTCAGTTGGACTTGGAAAAACACAGGAGGAAGAATTCCTCCCTTAGGCAGGCAGCAGTTTGGGCAGCACAGAACCGCCCGTTTTGGCTAGAGGATAAGGGATAGGATAGGTAAAATGATGCTCTCAGGAGAGAAAGACACAATATCATCAGCTTGTGAAGAACCTCAAATGCCAGGGTCAAGTCCTTAGATTTTCCTGGGAAGACAATAGGGAGCCATTGGAGGGTTTTGAGCAGAAGAAGAACATGAGAAATCAATGGCCTTGGAAGGGTAGCCTTTCCACTAGCCCAGGCTGAGTCATGTCCTGCCTCCTTCTGGAGGGTGTGGTAAAGTGTCAGCACCTTCTGAAGTTGTCCTCAATTCACAAAAACCCAGGAAGATCAAATGAAATTATCGAGGTGCCTGTCCTTTCAGACTGCTGGTAGAAAGGTGCTGCAGAAATCCAAGGTGTTCCACAAAGAGGAGTTTCAATGGGGCTTTGATTTACAGAACCAGGCTTTGGCATCAAACGGCAATCATTGAACAGAGACAGACAGAGGCTCAGTGAAACCTATTAGTGTAAACCTCATTAATCAGATGTCTCCTTATTCAAAGATGCAGGTAATTAGAGGCAGTGCTGTGCCCCAACCAGCTCAGTGCCCTATTGTTCTAGGAGACAAACACTGGACAGGCTGCACCAGGTTACTTCAAAGTCTACTTTTCCCCCATCCCTTGTGTTTCTCATTAATGAGCATGTAGATCTCACATGCTCATCATCTGTCAGAACTAGAGAAACCTTAAGAGGACAGAATGTCAGAGCTGGGAGAGATCTTAGAACAGAAAATACATGTCAGGGCTGGAAGGGACCTTAGAGGTTAGAATGTCAGAGCTGGGAGAGACCTCAAAGCAGAGTGACCGAACAGGGAGGGGCTTTAGAACATAAAATGTTATAGCTTGGAGGGACCTTAAAACATAGGATGTCAGAACTAGAAGTGGCTTTGGGACATAGAATATAGGATGTCAGTATTTGGAGAGGCTTTAGAACTTTGAATGTCAGAATTGGGAGGGACCTTAAGACACGGAATATCAGAGGGATCTTAGATCTTAAAACAGAATATAGAAATATAAGAACTGAGAGTCACTTTAGAACATAGGTTGTCATGACTTGGAAGGACTTTAAAACAAAGAATGTCAGAACTGAAAAGGACCTTAAGACACAGAACATAGAATGTCAGAGCTGGAAGGGTATCTTAGATCAGAGAATGTCATAAAATGGAGGGATCTGAGGACATAGCACAACAATGGAGGAACTTTTCAAATTTTTATTATTAAAAATGTTATTCTTAACTTGACAAATACCAACAATGAGCATTTCCAAAAAACAAAGAATAGCCAAAAAAGAGAATTGTATGTGGAACCATGAATTTCCATTATATGTTTGTTTTTAAAGTATAAAATAAATTTAGTGTGTTAGTTCCAAAGCCATCCCAAGAACCTCCTTCTGTTCCCTTTGTGCATTTTAGAATCCTTCATTGATGATATTCTTTTCTTTTCTTTTTAAACATCCTTATCATTGGTCTCCTTTCCCCTATCTTACCTTCAATTAAAAGCCCCCACAATTTTCCTTTTAACAAATAAACATAGTTAAGAAGAGTAAATCCACTATGTCTATTGTCCTATGTCTATGTCCATGTCTTTGTCTATGTCCAAAACTGTATGTCTAATTCTGCACCTATAGCCTCTTGTGAAAAGGCAGGAAGCATGCTTTGTCTATGGTCCTCCAAAGTCATGGTTGGTCATTGTATTCATTATAGTTCTTAAATCTTTCAAAGTTTTTCTTTACAGCGTTGTAGCCATTGTGTAAATGTTCTGCTTCTGCTCATTCCATTCTGCATCAGCTCATACAAGTCTTTTAAGATTTCTTTGAATCTTTCTCCTTTGTTGTTTCATATGGTACACTAATATTCCATTATATTTTTATATCATAGTTCTTTTTTAGCCATTTCCCAATTGATGGGCACCTCCTTAGTTTCCAATTCTTTTCTACAAGAGAAAGTGCTGCTAAGAGAATTTTGTATGCTTACCTCCTGGTTTAATAGTTCTAGAATGGAAAAGAACTTTAGAAGTTATCTAATCTAATGCCCTCATTGTATTCATCAGGAAACTGAGGCAAGTGATTTGCTTAAGGTCACAAATGCAGTAAGCATCAGAGGTAATATATTGGTCTTTAGGACCACTGATAATTCTACTCTATCACAGATCTTTCCCTCTTTCTTTTAACTCTTTGGAATACAAGGCTGGGAGTGGTTTTGCTGGGACAAAAATTATTATGCATGGTTTAGTGACTTTAGGAGTATAGTCCCAAATATTTTTTCTGGAATCACTGTACCAGTTCACAGCTCCATCAACAATGCATTAGTGTGCCTTTCCTCCCACATCCGTTCCAACAATTGTCAATTCTCTTTATTGTCATCCTTGCCAATCTGATACAATACTTTTGCTTTACACAGTAAGGAAATGGGGTTGGGAGGTGGAGCTGGCCAGGGTGTAGCTAGTGACTGACAGAACTGGCAACCAAAAAACCTAGATCCAATGGCAGAAGCCTCATTTTCATGGATCCCAGGAAGTGGTGGCAGCCAGCCATTCTCCCCACCTTCTAGCCAGGAAGAGCTTTGTTGGAGTGGAAGAAAATGCCATTACTTACATAGTATGCTCCGCACCTCATACCCCCACCCATACCATTTTCTCTTCCAGAGTCAAGAAATTTCCAATCACACCTATGGCATTTACTAGCTGTAGAATTATGTATCATTCTCTTTGCCTCCATGGGCCTCAATCTCCCCATCTATACAATAAAGATAATAATATTCATAGTACCTACCTCCCAGGGCTGTTGTGATGCTCCAATGAGTTATGTCTACAAAGTACTTTGCAAACTTTAAATCACTATAGAAATAATAACATTATTAAAAATCATCCTGCCCTTCCAATCCTAGTCAAAATCCCACCTCCTCAATGAAGCATTTCCTGATCACTCCATCCTTCTAGAACATAGATTTATCTCTGGAAAGTGACCTTAGAGACCATCTAGTCCAACCTCTTCATTTTCCAGATGAGGAAACAAGCCTAGAGGAGTTGTGTGTGACCAAGGTCACACAGCTAGTCTGTGACAAAGAGGATTTTAACTGGTTATCTGACTCCAAAGTCTGTGTCTTTCCATCATACCCCATTGCCCCTTTTCTTTTTCCTCTGAACTCCTGAAACACTTATAAGATATTCTTCTCATTAGAAAATCATCTATAAATTTAGAGTGAGATGAAAAGAACAATGACTCAAGAATCAAGAAAATGAGGGTCAAATCCTGGCCCTGCCACATCTTCAGTTTGTGAATTTAGACAAATTATTTCCTGTTTCTGAGACTCAGATCCCAACTAAGTAAAATTAGAGGGCTGGACTCAATGACCTTAAAGGTTCCTTTCAAATCTAAAAGTCCTATGAGTTTATCAAATATCTCTAGTTATAGGGAGATCATTACCCTCACTAGGCAACCATCCCAGGGTTGGATAGCTGCACTCATTAGCAAGTCTCCCTTTGTATAATCAGCTTCAATCTACCTCTATGTAATGTTCCCCCATTGCTAACAGTTCAATGTCTGTTGTCCTCAACCCACCAGAACAGTACAGTATAGCCCTCTGTGTATCACAGAAAATGTCCAACAAAGGACTCGTTGTTTTTTCCCATAAATCCTCCCCACTCCTGTCTTTCCTGATTTTTCTTGAGGGCACTATCTTCCTCTCTAAGTCACCTAGGCTTACAAGCTGAGTATCACCTTCCACTCCTAACTTTCCCCACCCCATTCAATCTGTTGCCAAATTGTAATGATTTCACTTTTCAGAGCACCTCTTGAATATGTCCCTTCTCTCCTCTGACACTGCCATCACCCTGGTGCAGGCCATCATCACCTCATGCCTGTAATATTCCAAAAGCCTTTTGATGGAACTCCTTGCCTTATGCCTCTCCTCATGCTAGTGTACCCTCCATTCAACTGTCAAATTAACCATCCTTAAACTCAGATTACCCCCTTCCTACATTCAATAAAATCTAGTGGCCCCCTATCACCTCCAAGATCAGATATAAAATCTTCAGTCTGGCCTTCAAAGGCCTTCGTAACCTGGTCCTCTCCTACCTTTCCTGTCTTCTTACACCTTATTCCTTCCTTCCATCCCACCATGTACTCTTTGATCCAATGACACTGGGCTCCTTCCTCTTCAGAGAACAAGATTCCCCATCTCCAATTCCAGATATTTTTAGACTGTTCCCTGTGCCTGGAAATCTCCCCTTCCTCATCCTCACCTCCTGGTTTCTCTGACTTTCTTCAAGTCACAGCTAAAACTCCACCTTACACAAGAAACCTTTTCTTATCTCTTTTTAATACTAGGGTTTAAAAAAATTAAATAGATAAATAAATAAAATACTAGGGTTTTTCCTCTGTTGGTTTTCTCCAATTTATTCTCCTGTATATATCTTGTTTGTACAGTTATTTTCATGTCATACCTTCTTCTAGACTCTGAGGTCCTTGAGAATTGGGATTGCCTTTTGTCTTTCTTAGTACCTCCCCCCCCCACATAGTGTATACTTAATAAAAGCATGTTGAGTAACTACTCCCTTTTTGGTGTGATAACTCTTCTGATAGTTAGAGGCAGCATCTAATCTCCCCCAATCATGTTTTCACCAGGTAAAGCCTCCCCATTTCCCTCAGCTATTTCTCAGATGACCTGATTTCCAAAGCCTTTCCTTCCTGGTCTCCCTCCTCTCTCTCCTCTGCATGAATTCTTGTCATCAGCAGCATTGGAGAAACTTTTGGTCGCCCCTGCCTCTTTCTTCTCTCTCTCTCTTTGAAGGGGCCACTTTGGCTTGTGTGCTCTCTGAACTGGCCTATGATTCACAAAAACTCCTATCTCCCCACTCCAGGATGCAGCCCAGATCCCACCAATTACCAGCTGCCTTGATGTATAACACTGTAAAACCCTTAACCTCATTATAGGGAATTTCTTTTGAATGGCCTTTAAAAACCATCTCATTACACAGGAAGAGCTGTAATTACTTTTAGCGAGATGGAGATACTGCGCAGGTGGGAGCGTTGGGGCCATCAAAACAGCAGTGAAGATGGTTTGCTCCAGTTGCTTTCACTAGAAGACAAAAAGCTCCTTACCCCCTCCTTTTTTGCCCCTGCCCCCAGCCTTCCCTTGCATCCTTTGGGAGTGTATCTTCTTTGGAGTTTCCCAAACTGGAAGTTGGTCCCCTTTCCCAGTCCAGGAGTTCAGAGGGAGAATGAATCCCAAAAGGCAGACAGATAGAACTCCCAAATGGCTACTCAGTAGGGGCAGATAACTGGGGAAACCAAGCCTATGCTGCTTCTATACCTGCTTGGGTCTTTCCATTTTTTCCTACCCAGTTATCTCACAACCTAAACTGAGCTCCTAAAGGGCTTGGTGCTGTGGGGAAAGATATAAGGAGGCAATCTGGTTTTGTGAAAAGAACACTGGATTTTTAGAGCCGAAGGATCTGAGTTCAAATCTCAGGTCAGCTACATTTTACCTATGTAATCTGGGCTGCATTACTTTCCCTCTCTGGGCCTTGGTTCCCTCATAAAATGAGGGAACATCAAAACAGACAATATCTTGTGTCCTTTTGGTACTAGATCCAAGGAAAGTGGTCTCTGCCTTTGAAGATCTCCCAGTCTGATTGAGTTCAGTAAACATCTCTTCTAGGCTTAGTGTGCACAAGGGGGTCCCTTTGTCCATGGGGTTTCATATTTATGGAGAGAGGTTCAACAAGAACACACAATTATTACATAAATTTGAATATAGCCATTTCTATCTATTGTATGGCACCATAGAAGGACAAAGGAGAGAACCCTATTGGGGAACTCAGGGAGGGGTCCATGGAGAATGTTACATCTGGGCTAGATCTTGGAAGGTAGGAAGTATTCCTACAGGAGAAGAGAACAAGTATGATGGAAGAGAAATGGTCTTCATCCTTGGGTTCTTGGTCAAGTTTTCTGAACATTCAGGCTAGCCAATATGGGAATGGGCTGGATGGCTTGCAGGGTAATGTGTCTAACTTCTTTCCTGTCTCCATATCCGCAACTTTACCTTTGAATTCAGTTCTGCCACAAGAGTTGACAAAAGCCTTATCTGTCTCTTTCAACTACCATCACAATCTTTTTTATTTGCACTTCTTGGGATAATGGCAGTTTGCCCCAATATTCAATATGGAACCAGAAAGAATAATGAAATCCCCCACCTAGAAGGTTTCTAGAATTTGTCTAATTTTTCCCTCTACATGAATCTCCTCTGTAGCTCCCCTCACAGGGCCCATCCAGTCTCTTTTGCATGGTCTCTAGTGAACAGGAGGCACTACATCCTGACACAGCTTCTTCTACTTGTGGACAGCTCTAATTATTAGGAAGCTCTGCCCCTCCCCTCCCCACCCCTTAGGAACACAGTTTAGATCTCAAAAGACCATGCAGGTCATCTGGTCTAACTACCTCACTTTAAAGAGGAAGAAACTGAAGCCAAAAGGAGTGATTTGTCAAAGGTCACACAAGTAATAAGTGGCTGGATTCAAACCCTGGTCCTGAAAAGTTCAGCACTTTCCCCATTCCACAGTACTTCTATTGTCTGCCTTGCTATAGGTAGCACTCATTGTTACCACTTAGCACAGCACTTGGAACATAGTAGGTGCTTAATAAATGCTTTTTGATCGATTGTTCTTATTTGTTCTCTTAGGCCAAGCAAGGCAAGGCAAGCCCCTCTTCTTCATGATGGCCCTTCAATCCAATCAACATTTATTAAGTATCTACTATATACTTAAGTAGTTTACAGTCTAAAGGGGAAGACAGCATACACTAAAATGTAGGAAAGTAGTGGAGGGAAGGAGAAGAATACTTCCTAGGGGGGTACCCAGCATGGGGGCATCTTGTTCCATAGAGTTGAAACCAGGCAGAGTAGCAGATGCAAAGTGGAATGATCTGAGAGTCTAGTTTCTGCCCTCTATAAAGGAAGGCATTGGGAGGAGTTTGGTACTTCACCCTCTAGCCCTCCAAAGAGAGGGGAGAGGAAGCGTGCAGAGGTGGTATCAATTGAGGCTTGAGTAAACAGCATGGTGGTAAGATTAAAAGTGATGAACTTATCTTGGGAGGGACATTGAAACCAGGCAGGGCAGTAGATGCAAACTGGAGTGCCTTCAAGATGCTTGAAGACAGCTGTCATCCCTCCTTCCCCGCCCTGGTCTTCTTCACCTAATATCCTAGTGCAACAAGAATGGTATGGAATAGGGAGCTATAGCAGTTTGTAATCTGTATGAATGAAGAATCCACATGAATGTACTCACACCTGTATATAAGCCTGGAGGCCTGGCTTTGAGTCTTAGCTCAGCTCTAGGCTAGCTATCAATTCACAGACATTTCAGCTGGAAGGAAGTACAGAGATTATTGAGTCCAATTCCTCCTTTTGACAGAGGAGGAAACTGAGGTGCAGAGAGGCAAAGTAGCCTGAGATCACAAATGCCATTAATTGGCAGAGTCAGCATTTGAACTTGAATCCCAATTCTTTCCTTTGAATCCTCTCTCTTCTAGAGACAGCTATGTAATCTTGGCTGACCCTTAACCTAGAAGCCTCGACATTTTAAGCTGCAACAGACCTTAGATATCATTTAGTCCAAGGGGTCTTAACCTTAGGTCCATGAATTTTAAAAAAAAATTGTATTTCAATATAGCTGGCTTCCTTGGTAAGCCAACATACTTTATTTCCTGCATTTAGAAACATTATTCTTAGAAGAGTTCTATAGACTTCCTTGACCTACCCAAGGATTACATGGCATACAAAAATGGTTAAGAACCTTGGGCTAACCCTAATTCAGTGCCTAAGCAGAAATCCCCTCTACAATGCTGCTGGCAAATGACCCTGACTCATGGACATTTTCCACAGGCGAGGGAGTAGCCTGGGCTAGAGCTCTTGAAATTTAGCCAGAGCATGAGCACCTTAGGGATAGACTGTTTGACTTAGAGGAATGAGTCCCCTGAGTGCCCAGACCCTTGAGATAGACCCTCCTGGGAATGGGCTGACTGGGTTTGGATAGGTCTCCTTTAGGCACTTGACTCTGTCTGGTCCTCCTTGGGATTGCTTAACTGGCTTAGAGGAAAGTACTCCTAGACAGTCAGCCACATAGCAGGCGTCTTATGGATCAACTGGCTGGCTTGGGGAATAGTATCTTTGGACACAGTCCAGCTGCAATTTTCAGAGGGAGTCTACTTGACTTGAATAAGGCATCTCTAAACACAAGGCCGAGTTTTCAGCCTCCCTAGGGAGTGATCTATTTGGCTTGGGAGAGCACGTCTGTCCATAACCATGAAATGGACCTCCTAAAAATGGCTCTGCTAGATTGGGAGATAGGATTCATCTGCCTTCCCTCACAGGTAGGCTCTTCCAACCTCCCCCTCAATAAACAAGAAACCTCATCTCTGGCTAGAGAGTCCCCAAGGGATACATCAAGCTTCTTTGCACATACAGAGCCTCAGTTTCCTCATGTAGAATATGATGGGGTTTGGCTCCATAATCTCTGTCCAGGTTGTTCCCCATATCTGGAATGCCTGCAGTCTTTTCCTCTTTACTTCTTATACTCCCTAGCTCCGTCAAAAGCTCAGTTCAAGTCAGCTCCAAATTATTCATTCTTCCTCTCCCCTCAACTACACTCTGAATAACTTTTGTATTTGTTTATGTGAAGTTTTCTCCGTGGAGAATGTAAGCTCCCTGAGGTCAGGACCTGTTGTATTTATTGGTCATTGTGTCCTGTGCACAGTGCCTGGTACATAGCAAATGCTTAATAAATGCTTACTCAAATTAAATTCTCTCTCACTGGCTCTCCTCTCTCCCTTCCTCTCTCTCTCTCCCTCCTCCCCCCCTTTCTCTCCCTCCCCCCATCTCTCCTTCCCTTCCTCCCTCCTTCTTTTCTCTCTCTCTTCCCCTCTCCCTCCTTTGCTCCGATGCCTAAAATGCTCTCCCTCTTCCCCTCCACCTCTTACAATTCTTGGTTTACTTCAAGTGCCTCCTTCTACAGAGGCCATTCTTGTTCCCGCCCATTGGCTAATACTTTCCCCTTCCAGGTTACTGAGTGTTCACTTTGTATATATCTTGTATATGCCTATTCATGTTCTCCCCAATTAGATTGTAAACTCTATAAGGGTTTGTTGTTCAGTCCTTTTCAGTCTTATCTGACTCTCTGTGACCCCATTTGGGTTTTCTTGGCAGAAATACCAGAGTGATTTATCATTTCCTTCTCCGACTCATTTTACAGATGAGAAAACTGAGACAAACAGGGTTAAGTGACTTAGCCAAGATCACACAGCTAGGAAGTGTCTGAGGCTAAGTTTGAACTCAAGAAGATGAGTCTCCCTGACTCCAGGCCAAGCACTTTATGCCCTGGCATAGAGGCTAGTTATTTATTTTGGTCTTTGTACCTCCAGGTGCCCTGAAAACAGCAGGTGCTTAATAAATCCTTATTGATTTGACCATTCTCTATTCATTTCTCCCTATCCTTCTGAGGTCTGAGATGGAGAAAGGAAGGGAGAGGGAGAAGGCAGGATCCTGAGCCCTTGGGTCCCACCTCTCTACCTCTCCCCAGAATCCTGGGCGTCCTGAGCTTTGCCTACAGGGCTGCTTCCTAACTCTTATTACAGTCCCTCTCTTGGGGGCCACTTCATCAGCCTCCAAAGTCTCTGACCTTTCCAGTGCCCTGCCCTGCCATTGGCCACTAGCAGCCTAATGACCCTATTGGGACTGAAGGAGTATGGGGAGCCTATCAAAATATGGAATATTGAAAAGGTCAGAATAGTATAGAGAGGTGCCATAACTCAGAAGTGACTGATAACAGTTATTCTCTTGCCTGTGTCCCTTTGCCCACAAAAGCCCCAGGTGGAAATGGAAGCTGGAGGCAGTGCATGGGAGCGGCTTCCTGATGGGCCTGAGAGATGGACAAGTTCCTCCAGAGGCCTGGGGAGAGGATGCAGTCTTACTGCAGCATCCTGTGGAGTCTGATAGCAGGGGCTCATACTCAGCCTGGGATGGAGGGGATTCTGGTGAAGTTATTGAGGCAACAGAAGATGTTTTCTGCCCACTGAGAGCTTCTAGTAAATACTTAAGAGTCAGAGATTTTGGCTGGAGCCCGGCCCCGTGCCTTCCTAGATGCATGACCTTGGACAAATTACTGCCCCTCTATGGGACAGACTATGTTCTTACCTGAAAAAAGAGGAAGTTGTATAGTAGAAAGTGATCGGGTCTTGGGTTCAAATCCTGCCTGCAGCACTTAGTATCTTGTTTTATTCCATAACTTGAAAAATAAAATAAATAAAAATCTAAAGAGAAGATGATCATTGAACTCACTGTTTGGCCAGTGGCCTGAGATGAGTCAGCTCCTGCTTTAGCTCCTCAGGGACATGTTGGCACAGTGGGAAAAACAGAGTCCAGCAATCTGCTCTAGTGTCTGCTTTAATACTTCCTATTTGTGACATTGGACAAGTCTCTTGTCCTGAAGGTCTCTATAAAGTGAGGACCTGTACTGGAAGATTTCAAAAGGCCCCTTGAGCTCAGACACATTCAGTTATTCCTCCCTCTGGCTCTTCTCCAGTGTGGCCTCCTTTAGGAATTAGAGCTGATGGGAATTTAGTTGTCATTAATTGCATTCACATATATCCTCCATCACCCCCATTTTTTCTGATAAGAACACTGAGGCAAGAAAAAAAGTCTTTTGTTCAAGATTACAGAAGTAGTAAGATTCTGAGTTACACTGGCCCAATTCTCACACCAGTTCAACAGTTTTCATTGAGTGGGAATGGGGAGGTCACTGGCTGGCTAGTCTGTTATGCCTAGGAAGCTTTTCCAT
Source organism: Gymnobelideus leadbeateri (assembly GCA_011680675.1). NCBI lineage: Eukaryota > Metazoa > Chordata > Mammalia > Diprotodontia > Petauridae > Gymnobelideus > Gymnobelideus leadbeateri. The sequence goes on from WOXC01000365.1 coordinate 22,301, forward strand.
CCTGCAATTGGTCCCAGACCCTAGGAAGCTTTTCCATCCTGCAGTTGGTCCCAGACCCTGGGGGTGGGAAAGAGAAACTAGTATGGTTCAGTTCTCTCATGCTCAGCTTCCATGAAATATAAATAATAAAATATAATATAATAATAAAAATAAAGTTTAGCCAGTATCAATAACTCATAAGATCATAAGATTTATCTAGTTCAACTCATTCATTTTACAGAAGAGGAAACTTACCCCACAGAGGGGGAGTTATACAAGATCTCACTGTTAGTATATAGCCAGGTGCAGTGACTTTCAACGCTGTAGCTGGTACTTAAGAAATCAAGCAAGGTCTTGGAGTCAAATCCTCCAAGCCCACGGTCTGTGTTCTTTCCATTATAGCATCTGGAGGGTATCATGGAACAGGGATGAGGAAAAATGTCATCATTCTGCTCTCTCCCTCAGCCCATGAGCTGGTGGGAACCTAATTGTATAAATGATAACAGGGCAGGTCCTTCGGGACCTACTTGTCCTTAGTTATACTGCGGCAGAGATGAGAGCAGGAGAAGACGTAGTCCCAGCTTCAGGAAGTAGCAGATCTGTTTGAAAAGAAGTTATAGGTCTGGTTACAGTATGCCATAGTAAATAGAATGCTTGACTCAGAATCAGGAAAGACCCCAGTGCCTCTGGCATTTAATAGTTGTATGAACAAGGGAAAACTCACTTAATCTCTTAGTCTCAGTTTCCTCATCTGTGAAATTGAGAAAATGATCCTGGTAGAACTAACCTCTCAGGGTTTTGTGAGGATCAACAGAGAGAGCGCGTGTAAAGTGTTCTGACAAATTTAAATCACTATATAAATGCCAGGTATTATTACTGTAGAGTATTAGACTTAAAATCAAGAAGGCTGTAAAACCCACCACTGACATGAACTATGTAACCACAGGCAAGTTAGTTAATGTCTCTGAACCTTAGTTAACTCATCTGTAAAATGGGAAAAAAAATTATGCCTAAAGTACCTATTTTCTCCCAGAGTGTTTTAAGGCCAGAAGGATTTGACATAGATAAAGGTCTCTGCAAACTTTAAAGAATTATGGGGATGCCAATTACTAGTGTTATGCACACAAATGATACAATTAGAGAATAGTTCAGTGCCAGATTAGTTTGGAAGTCTGCCTTAAGAGTTCAGGGAGCCTGTGCTGGTCAGGAAGGCCTTTCTAGAGCAAAGAACTTGATAAGGGCCTTTCAAGATGGAAGTATTCAAATAAGCAGAGTGGAAGAGAGGGCAGGAACAGTACAAACAAAAAAGTAGGAGATTAGACATATAAACTGCCTTTATCCTTTTTCCCACCCCCACCCCCCCAGCCCCCCAGGCTCATATGTATATTTAGGGCTGAAATAGAGCTTAGTTCAACTCTTATTCACAAGTGAAGAAACTGAGGCCCAGACAGGAGAAGGTAGTGTGCCTAAGGGAGCTCACACAATGAGAAAGAGACAGAAAGTGAATCCAGGTCTTCTGATTCCGATTCATGTGAACTCTCCACTGTACCACACTGTACTCTCCACTATCCTGGGGAGAAGAGGAGGGAGTTCTCCCTATATAATCATATCATGGTGTTGTGATAAGAAGTCTACTCAGAGTTAGGAAAGCTTGGTTTTAATATCACCACCCCCCTCCTCCAACATATACTAGCTAGGTCACTAGGGGTAGATCACACCTTCACTTCCCTTACCCGAGAAATGGAGAAAAGAATAGTTATATTGCCTACCCCGACAGGGTGGTTGAGAGGACAGCACTTTATAAACCTGAAAGTGCTACAGAAATGCAAGCTATTATTGTTGCTATTATATGATTGTTGTTAAGATTGATCAGAGAGCTGTGACCAGGGAGGCACTTCAGTTCATAGAACCCCAAGGGAGTACTCATATGTCTGCCGCTGCCTTTAGGTAAGTTCCTAAGAGCCTCTGTTTTAAAGAAACCCACAGGTGGAGATTGATGTTGTGCCCAAATGGATATACTTCAAGTGGTGGAATTTTAGATATGAGATAGGGATAAATTTGAAGGTGAGATTCTTGGAAGTGCTCACCTCACAAAGGTTAGGTATCTATCGACTCTGTCCATGAGTAAAGTCAACGTACCCCACCCCTCCTTTGACCTATGCTAGTTGTACTAAAGTGTGATAGTTGCTTTAAAACCAGTGTGTGTGTGTGTGTGTGTGTGTGTGTGTGTGTGTGTAGAGCACCAGTGCACTAACTTGACTGAGGACAGGGGAGAGTAATGACCCATTAATTTAGTCTCATTATCCTGGAGCATATCTGCAAAGTTGCATTCATTATTCAGAGTAAGAAATAGTTTGAGATTATTCAATGAATCATAGACTTTCTGAAGACAGACTGAGACCTGAAATGGAGAAGAGGTATGGACAAACAGATGGACATAGTTAGGAGAGGGGAGACAGCATGGCAGCATAGAAAGTGCACTGGTCTCAGATTCCAAAGGCCTGGGTTTGATTCCCTCACTGTATCATTTTCCTCACCTGTAAAATGAAGATACTAATGCCAAGGGAACTCATTACCTTCTGAGGCCTCCCAAACACATTTCACTGTTGGGCAGCTTTGAGTGATAGAAAGTTCTTCCTTATATTGTGTGAAAATATGACAGTTTCCTATCACCTATAACTTCCAACCACAGTTCCCAGTTCTGCCCTCTGGGACCAAACAAAAATCAAATCCTTCTTTCATATGACAATATCCATTATACCTCCCCCAAAGTCTTAGCTTCTTTGGTCTGAACATCCCAAATTTCTTTAGTTATTCTTTGTATCACATAAATTTGTGAACCTTTGGGACTCTCCTGGCTCCCATCTTTTGAATGACTCTTGCTCACAAAGTCTCCCAACTATAGTCTGATCAGTGCGGACTATCATGGACCTGACTCATAACACAGCTCTGCTGAGAGCAGGGATTTGTGTGAGAGAAGAAACCACCAAATCTTAGAAAATCTTCCCTTTCAACAATTCAGCATAAGGTAGCGGGGTGGTAGCATCTAATAAGGTTGTCAGTGTGATGAAAAATACCTGGAATACTTACTTTAGAGGGTTGTGTTAGTCTCAGATGATATAATGGAAATAAAACACTTTGCAGATATTAAATTGATATATAAACCTAGCAATGATGGTGATGATTATAGAGAATCCCCCTAGGGCTTAAAGAGTGCTGTCCAACATTCTGAACCCAAGAAATTTAAAATACCAGTCTCTGGATGTGGTGCTGTCCAATGTTCTGAACCAAAATACAGAATGACAGAATCTCAGAATATTATACTTTAGAAGGGACTTTAGAAATCATCAATCAATCAATCAATCAACATGTATTCATTATGGGACAATAATACTTAAGACTAGTAAGAATATCTGAGATCATCCAATATAGCTGCTGCCACCCCCCACCCTCAGCCTGTAACAGAAGCAGAATTCTAACCTAGTTCCTTTTATTATAAAATCTGTTCACTTCACTAGATCATCCTGGTGCCGACAGCTTCTAGGACAATGTCTCGAGAAGAATGGGCACAACATAGTTGATCTTGGACAGGTCCCCACAGTGGATACTTGGCTGCAGACACTTAGTTACTATGTGACCATGGGCAAGCTGCATAAGTTCTCTGAACCTGTTTCCACACGTGGAAGATGAGGATAAGGGCAGCTAGGTGGCACAACTGGAATGAGTGCCAAGCCTGGAGTCAGGAAGACTTATTTTCCTGAGTCCAAATCCAGCCTTGGACACTTACTAGCTGTGTGACCCTGGGCAAGTCACTTAACCCTGTCTGCCTCAGTTTCCTCATCTGCAAAATGAGCTAGAGAAGGAAATGGTGAACCACTCCAGTAACTTTGCCTAAAAATCCCCCAATGAGGGGAAGAGTCAGACATGACGGAAACAACTGAATGAGGACAACAAAGAGGAGGAAAATAAGAGCACCTATCTCCAGAGGTTGTTGTAATGATTAAATGAGGTAATTTACTTAAAGTTCTTTGCAAACCTTAAAGTGCCATAGAAATGGCATTGATCACAATCATTCATCCCATTGTTCTGGTCTGTTCTGAAGGTGTTCGGATGTGATCCCACACCTTTTTCTTTTATAGTTAATGTTTTGTGGACCATGACACAGGTGGATTTAAAAAAAGCTTGCTTTTTATAGTTGAATAAAAGTGTTGAGATGTAATCTCATCATGTATAGGCTAGCTAAAAGCATCACTGGGGCAATTCGAGCAGCAGACAGGATAACAAGCATGATATGTGGCTCATCCCATTTCCACAAGGCTTGATGATGACGATGATGGTGACAATGGTGATTATTATGGGATTACTCCAGCCTTGAAACTTATTTGCTTCATGGGAAAACCACTATCCCAATCTGGTTCCTCAGTTTATAAATCTGTCAGACAAAGGCTAATGATACCTCACAGGGCTGTTAAAGGATCAAAATAATGGATGGTAAAGTGCTTTGAGTGTTATTTATTGCTATTATATGGAAGCAGATTTTCATAGAAAATAACACAGAAGTATTGTGTAGGGAAGGGAGAGTTGCTATTGGTGGGGGGGGGGAGCTATTAAGAAACAGAATTGGGAAACTGAGGGCATCTGAGTCAAACTTTGTCAAATCCTTAGTTTGGGATTCCAAAGTCTTCCACTATGTGGCTACACTATACCTTTCCTACCTTATCTCTCACTACTCCCATTCACACAGTCAAAATGCTAGCCAGGCTTCACTATAAGTCATTTCTCCTTCTCATTCTACTCACCTCTGGGCATTTTCTCTTTCTACCCTCAACCTACACTCATTCCTGCAATGGCCTCTCTGTCACATATCTAAAGACCCAAATCAAGTACCACATCCTTCACAAAACCTTCCCTGATATTCTCTCTACAATTCCACCAACCAACTAGAAGAGATCTATCCCACCTCAAGCCTTCCATTCTTACATTTGAGCCCTTTCCATATACTTATCATATTTTTTTGGCTTTTAGGAGGGGGAAAGGCAGGGCAATTGGGGATAAGTGACTTGCCCAAGGTCACATGGCTAGTAAGTGTTAAGTGTCCAGATTTGAACTCAGAATTTGAGCTCAGGTCCTCCTGAAACCAGGGCCAGTGCTCTGTTCATTGCACCACCTAGCCACCCCATATATTTATCATATTATAACATTGTTTTATATGTATATGTGTGTATGTATATGTGTGTGTGTGTGTGTATTATGTTATATCACTCTCATCCCCATCAGACTGTCAATTCCATGAGGAGACATAGTACAGTGAAAAGATGTGAGCACAAATCCCAGCTCTGTTACTTAGTGTTTATATGGTCTTGGTTGGTCTGCTTCCCTCTCGGAGCCTATTTTTCCTTCCATTAAATGACTGGTTGGACTAGATCATCTTTCAGGTCCCTTAGAGCTCTAGCATGCATGTTGAGTAGAAGCACCATCTCCTCAATTAGACTTCGGCATAGTTCACATTTCTGTGGCTCTTTATAGTTTACACAGAGCTTACCTGTGCACATCCCTTGGGAAACTGGGAGTGCATTAGCATTCCTGCTTTACATACAAAAGAGAGGTGAGCTATCTTAGTGGATGTCAGCAAGGCCACGGAGTGTTAGAACAGGGATTTAGAATGCAGATCCTAGGGTTGGAGCTCTTCTCGTTTCATATTTAAGTTCCTTGAAGGCAGAGGCCACTTCTCACATTAGAACCACTTGTTCTCAGTGCCTTTTAGAAGGCCCCAGGCACCGGGGAGCGTCTTTACAAATGTTTGTGGATTTATTTGCTATTCAAGTAATGGATGGTGAAAGAGTGAGAGTTTAGGTTTGGGCAGGCCCATTCATAGAGGCTATAGAGTGAGTATAGTTGAGAAATGCTTGTGTGTGTGAGAGAGACAGACAGACAGACAGACACACACACACACACACACACACACACACACACACACTCATCAATACACACAGAGAAACAGAGACACAGAGAGAGAGAGAGAGACCCAAAGACCCAGACAGAGAGAGAGAGAGGTAGACAGTAACAGAGACAATCTGAGAAACAGAGAGAGACAGAAGCAAATATAACAAAGACAGATGGATACAGAACACACATGATGGGTTAGATATAGAATACCCAAGACTAATCAAAGGGGCTATTTTCCCTTTCTTCCCTTCTTTAGAAACTCCCCCCATTACCTCCCCCCCACACACACACACACAATGTACAGAAATTTGCAGTGGTCCAAGGTCAGGTCATCCCACTATTTTTTCACTTTTCCCAGCCTAGGGCCCTCCCTTCTTTCTCTTCAGGTTCACAACTTGTCAATTTTAAAAATAATAAGCAAGATGAGTGTTGGCAGGAGCTGTGAAAGGTAGCCTTCAAAGTAGCAACCTCTGTCTCCCTGCCTAATTGTGGTTGCTGGGCCCAAGTGAATCTATTTGTGTTTTGCCCCTCATGGTGGGGGCTTGGGGTCTGAGAGGTAGGGGCTGGTGGCTGGAGAATGAAGAGGAACAGCCACACCCAAATGGGCTCTCCTTCCTTTGTCAGTGTCTCTGTAGGAGGCTTTCATGTCTGGTCTATTGTCCAGGAAGCTTGGGGGACCAACTTCCCCAGTGACAGAATACTGATACTGTTATAATGTTACCACTGCCACATTGTTACTTCTTGACCATTGCAACAGTAACACCTCATTATATCAAGGCCACTAGGCCGCTATGCTCCTATTACCTCATTACATTGTTACCACTTGGATATTGCAATAATACCTTGTTACCTTACTGCTTGCCCCCCATACCAGTGAAAATTTGATCCATCATTACCACTTGGACATTGCAACAATAACACCTTGATGCATGGCTACCATTGTTCATTAACAGTTGATTCTGTTATCTTTACAGTTAGGAAAATACCTTGTGACACTCCCCCCCACCAATCTCATTAACCTTATGTATTTATGTCCCTTGACTTTTTACTCCAACTTCAGCTGTGTGGAAATTTAAGGAGGTGTTCTGGGTAATACCAGCTAACCCCACACAAACTAAAGTGTAGGTATAGTGTTGCAAGAGAAGAAGGGATATCTCCTAGGCTAGTCAAAGTCAATGTCAAAGTAAATTACAGAGAGTTGACCTACCTTGACTCTATCTGGTCAATCTTGCCTACATTGATATTTTCTCCCTGGGCCTCAGGCTCATCAAATCATAGAATCACAAGATGTCAGGACTAGAAGGGCCCTCAGAGGTTGTTTTAGTCCAGCGGCTTCATATATATCTGGAGACACTGAGGTTCAAAACAGATTTCAAGGGGTTTTTCCAAGGTCTCATGATAAACTAGAGGAAGTAGGATGAGAACCCATGTGTCCCTACCTAACTTCCAGCCCACTGCACCATATGGTTTCCTCTAAAGGAGGCTGATTCCTAAGGTCCGAAAAGCCTGGTCCTAGAGCAAATCCTGTCTTGTCTTTTCCCCCCCCTCACTGAAGTCTATGTGTACTTTTTGTCTCCCCAATCAGACCAGGAGCTCTCTTCCCCATTCTGCCATCTATCAGGGCAGCTGATATAAGGAGGGGATACTTGGTTGAATTTTGCTTGATGAGTGACTAAGGTGGACCTGTGGTTTCACTGATTTGGCTTTCTATAAATTTTGCTCTTAAGTCTAGAATGTAAACCTGTGAGAACACACAAGGTTGGGGGTAGGGAGGATGCAGAAGGAGTTTACCCTGTTGGCTTTTTGTTGCTATTATTGAGGAATGTTTAGGGACTAATGTTGACCCAAGACTTATGATCAGACACCCCCCTCCCCCAGGATTGGGACAAGTTGGCAGAACTGGGCTAAGGTCTGTCATAATAGAAATAATGCTGAGCTTGGCATTGATACCTAGGCCTCTAACACCAACTCTGCCACTCACTAGCTCCATGACCTTGACTAAGCTACTTCCTTGGTGTCAGCTTCTTTGTAAAATAATGAGATTGGACTAGATGTTCTTGACATTTCCTTAAAAACTCAGAAATCTTATGACTAGGTGATCTCAAATGTCCTTTTTAGCTCTGACATTATCACCACTCCTCCACGGGTTGGAGGCCTAGTCTTTGTTATGGGGCTGTGGGCAGCCTCTTCCACTTTCCAGCCGTCTTCACACCAAGTTACCTTCGCCTTCCCTGGCTGGTTCCCCTTTATGTGTTGTCTTCTCCCATTAGAATGTAAGCCCTTTGAGGGCAGGACCTGTCTTGCTTGTATGCATTTGTATTCCTGGCACTTGGCACAATTTCTGGTGCATGGTAAGCATTCAAACTCTGTGCCATCTGTCTGTTACACTGATTTAGTGCCTCCAGAGGCAACTTTTGAGAAGATGTGAAAAGGGAATAGCCAGCCTTTCACAGATTATATTTTGCAGCAGACTGTATCTTTACATTCACATAATGGACTAAAAGGGGCAGGGAATGTGAGATCCCCACTGTGTTTATTGTTTGTTGACTATAAAAAAGCATGTGATTCAATGGAAAAAATGTTGCCTTAAGGGGTCCTCCCTTCCCCTGAGTAAGGTGTCTCATATGCATTTGTTAAGATCATATAATATTCCTTAGCAGATGCAATAGAGATAACTTTGTTCAGGATCCTTGACTATAAATACCAAGCAAGGCATAACACAGGGGCATAGGCTCACCAAAGCACAAACTGTTTGTCACTGCCATGGAGAATAGATGAAGGGGCATTCCCTGCAAATGGTGAGGTCTGCCAAATGGCCCTTGTGGGTGACATTATCTTTATTCTACCAAGCCCCAGAACTTAGTGGAACCTCTCAAATGAGATCCATGACCACTTAAAAGAGTTAAGCCTAACTATTCACACAGAAAACTCAAAATGGACAAGAATGTCTATTGTCCAGACCATGCTATGCAGTTAGATGGACAGTCCATAGAGCTGACCCTTCAGTACATATATTTTGAATGTGCTCTGCCCTCGGATGGCAAATTGGACCCAGAATTGAATAGGAGCAGAGCTGACCAAATTTTGTCTGAAAGATTATGTGGGGCTTTAAGTGACCCTAAATTTTCCCCTGAAACAAAGACCTATGTTTTAACACCAGTATTTTTCCTGTGAATTATATAACTGCAGAGAAATGCCACAGCATCCAAATAACAGAAGTTGAGGATTAACCCAAAGGACAAAGGGCAAAGGCGAGAAATGCCTGGTGGGTGAGAATAGACTGAAGCTATCACCGACAGTGAGTTTAAGAGGAAAAGCATAAAAAGTATAAGGAAACGAAAATAGCCACCATTTATTTTGTGCTTTAAGGTTTGTAAATCACTTGACAAATATTATTTTGTTTTAATCTTCATAACAAGCCTGAGAGATAGGTGCTATGATTACATCCATTTTACCCATGAGGAAACTGAAGCACACAGTGGTTAAGTGACTTGTCCAAGGTCACACAACTAGCAGATGTCTGAGATTGGATTTGAACTCAGATCTGCCTGACTTCAGGTCTAGCACTCTTACCCACTGTGACCAGAAATCAGGTTAGAAATTTTGGTCACCTGACCAGAAATTAGACCAATCATTGTAATAAAGTAGAAAAAGTTGGGTTAGGTATCAAAGGGTTAAAATCCTGGCTCTGCCATTTACTATCTGTGTAACCATGGAAAGGTCACTTAGCCTCTCTAGGACTCAATTCTTTTATTTGTAATATGAGGGAGTAACTGCATGACCTCTCAGCTTGCTTCCAGCAATATGGTCCTATAATATGTTTCAAGAATGAGGAAAAACTAATGGACAGTCCATTACTATCCAGGTGATGTAAGGAAACCTAGAGCAGGAATTCTTCAGCAGAGGTCCACACCATGCCCCCTGCCTCAGGATCTGCAGGTACATTTTAAGAGGTCTGGGAGATTGGATGGGAAAAGTTACATTTCTGTTTCAATACAATCAGTTTTTTTTTTTGTAATGTGTTCTATGATTCTGAGAAGGAGTCTGTAGATTCAAGCAGATTGCTAAAAGAGGCCCAGGATACACAACAAGTTAAGAATTCCTTTGCAAAGAAGAAAGCCTTCAGTCCATCTGATGAACCCTTATAGGAGGACCAGAAGGAGAGTCTCACAGTATAAGAAAGCAAGGTTGCGCTGTGTCCTGCACAATGGAGGGGGAGCTCATTTTTCTTAGATCACAGATTCATTCAAGTATCAAAGCAGAGCATAATGCCTAGACTGCCCCTGTTAACAAAGAAGCTGGTCAGATGCCAACACTGCCCCTTGCTCTCCCCTTGGTGAAGGCACAAGCCTTGGTGATCCTGGGTGTCCTGGGCTCGGGGGCCAAGAAGAGGAGGAGCACAGGGCTGATTTGGGAAATGCTGACCAGGTCAGGACACTGGATTCTGCTCTGAGTTAGCTGTGTGACCTTGGGAAATGCTGAGGGGTCTCTAAGATCCACCTGAGATATGATAGATGAGGGAATTACATTCAATGAACATGGAGAACCTTTTCTGTCATTTTGTATGTATGTATGTATGTATGTAGATAGATAGATAGATATACATATATATGTATATATACATATATATGAATAATCATAAATAACCTGAGTGTTGAGCCCTGTGAGTCATTCTACAAGTCAATTCTCACTTCCATGTGGAGGCCTTTCCACTAGTTAGTGTAACATAGTGTAAGGCAAAAATCACAGGAATTGGAGACAGAAGATCCAGAACAAATCCCAGATCTGCTGCTCACCCCCAGGGTGATCTGAGGCATCACTCCCCACTCTGGAGCTCATGGGGCTGGGGAAGGGGAGACTAGGTGACCTCAAAGGTCCCCTAAGTCCTGCAAGGAATGCTGACTGTCCACCCATCATCCCTTGCTCTTGCCATGTTCCCTTCTCTCACACAATTCCTTGGCTGACCTCCTTCATTCCTTTTCTTCTTCAGGGTTTTTTTTTGGTTATAAATGTCTTCCTCCTTGCTTACATCCAGGCCTTTCCACTGCCCTTGTGTGATGCCTGTCATTAGACCCTCAGAGGCTCTGATGCTTTGCAACTCCTTCCCACTCTTCTTCTTTTCAGATCTGGGCTTAGCTTGTTGTTCTAGTCAAGATGGACAAAAACTAAATCCACATTAGGATAATCTTCTAAGGCAAGTGGGTGGTGCAGTAGATAGACAGCTGGACTCAGGAGCCAGGAAGGTCTGAATTCAAATCCCATTTTAGGAATTTACTAGCTGTGTGACCCTCAGAGAGCAATTTAACCCCTGTCAGCCTCAGTTTCCTCATCCACTTCACAGAGTTGGTGTGAAGGTCAGATAAGGTAACACACGAAAGCAGTTCACAAACCTCGTTATGCTATAAATGCTAGCTATTTTAAGAACTCCGGGTTCCTAACAACTGAACCACTCTGAGCTTTGGTTTTCTCATCTATAAAATGAAGAAATCGTCACATCTACTCCACAGATTTGCCATGTGGGCCAAGTGAGTTAATATATGTAAAGCAACCTTAAAACACTTTTACAATCAATCAACAAGTATTTTTTCAGAGTCTCCTGTATGCCAGGTTCTGCACTAGGCACTGGAAATCCAAGCACAAAAAATGAAATAATCCCTCCTCACAACAATCTTATATTCTAATAGACTAATGTCACTTGTCAGAATCTTTATCATTGTACAGAATCAGAGTTATCTAACACTGGAGAGAGCTGCCTACCCTTTATGAGATAGTGAGCTCCCTGTCCTTGGAGGTATGTTAGTAGAGACTGGAAGATCCTGAGATTGTGTGTGTGTGTGTGTGGGGGGGGGGGGGTTTGAGGGAAATTCCTATAATAGAAAGGAGGTTAGCCTGGAAGATCTCTAAGGAATTCAAGCCCAGCTCTCCCCTGGGCCTTTTCTATATGGCTGCCTTATCTCTGGGATATTCCCTTACACAGTCCTCTTGGATAGGAGGCCAGTGATTCACAGTTTATGAGGATAATTCCCCATTAAATGGTGATATTTAGCCTAATAGAACCAGACAGATCATTCAGAGCAGTAATATACTCCCGCTCCCAAACGTTTAGCTTCCTCTGACTTAACTCCCCTATAAAGAATGTTTCTCCTCTTCACCAGCCAGAGGAATGGTTTTGACCTTGAAAAGAAGAGATGGGTAGACTTTCCCCTCCTTTTTTCATCTCTCTCCTCTCTCTCTCTCTCTCTCTCTCTCTCTCTCTCTCCCTCCCTCCCTTCCTCCCTCTCTCTCCACCCCCCTTCCTGTTTCCTCTCCCCATCTCTTCCTCCTAAATATTCAAGTGAGACATTTTGCTTAAACAATTTATGCCCCGTGGACAGATTTATTCTGCTTAGCTGCCAGCAGCAGGCAGGCCTGGTTACTCACTTTGGAAAGGTTTCTTTCTCTCTCTGCCTGGAACCAGGAGCCCCTTGCCTGAGATGGGCCTGGGGCAGCTGTGTGTTCATGGGCAGGTGCTGAGTCAGGCAGGGTCTGCCAGATGGCCTCACACCTGGGGCCAGAGTGATTCCCCTAAGCCTTCTCCACAGGGGCCTTCTGGAGCTCTCTCTGTCTTCCTCCCCTTTAAGGGAATTCAGCAGTTTTCCATTTTATTCCACTCTGCCTTGCCTTGTTCTCTAACAACAAAGCTAGGATTTCTCCAAGGGCACCAACTATATGTTCCCTTTCACCTACCTCTCCCATCTCATGGCCAAGCATGGGGTGGGGATATGGGATCAGGGTAGTAAATACCAAACAAATAGATTAAACGAGCAAATGTTGGCGCATAGACCATCAGAGGTGAGAGGGAACTCAGAACACAGAAAACTGAATGTAGGAGCCGCAATAGACCTTATCATATAGAATGTCAGACCTAGAAGGGCCCTAGAATACAGAATATATAATGTCAAAGTTGGAAGGGACCTTATAGATTACATTGTCAAGGGACTCAACCTTAGATTCATGAACTTGAGTTTTAAAAAATATTTTGGTAGCTGTATTTCAATATAATTGGTTTTCTTTGTAACCCCTTGTCTTTTATTTTCTGCATTTAAAAACATTTTTCTGAAAAGAGGTCTAGGATCCATGGCACACAAAGCATTAATAACCCCTGGTCTAATCCAACTGCCTCATTTTGTAGGCCAGTAAACCAAGGTCCTGAGTGTTTAGGTAGCTTTCTTAAAGTCACACAACTGCTCAGGACAGATCTAGGACCAGACTTTATCTTTTTTGACTTCTGGTCTCATTCTATACATCACAGAACTCAATAAGTACTGGCTTAACTGATTGTGTGGCTGAGTGGGGTAATTATACTTTCTCATATTTCTATAACATCCGAGTAAGAGTGCTGGATTTGTCATGAAAAGATCTGAGTCTGAATACTGGCTTGGCTGCTCACTATGGGATCCTAGCTAGATTGTTTCACCTGAATCTCTGTTTCTTTGCCCACAAAATGGGTAGAATAATACATTGTACATTTAAGGTTGTATAGAAATACGAGTTGTTCATTTGGTAAGAAATGTTGCCTTGGATGCAGGACACCTCTGTTCTAACCATCTTCTCACCTCCCCCCATTTACCACTAACTCACTGTGTGACATCAGGCAGACTATTTAACCTCTCTGTGTTTCCTTAGGTGGAAAGTGGGAGGACTCCACTTTCTCTGTGTCAGTAGAATCTGGCCAAATGAACCCTTAAGGCCTCAGATCTCCCCTGTGGTGGAGTGGAAAGGGTCCCACCTGGGGGGTCAGAAGATCTGAATTCAAATTGCAATTTTGTCCCTACTCCTGAAGTGATATTTACATTAGTTAACCTCTCTAGATTGTAAAATGAGGAGGCTGAAATTGAGAATCCCTTAACGTCCTCCAGCTTCAAATGCTCTAATACTATGATGCTACTACGCCCTTAATGCCATGATGCTAATGGCTCCCTTTTCTGGAGGGATTGATATAAAGGGAAAGTGAGAAAGCTAGATGTCAGGTCCACTCAACAAAGGCTGGGCAAGGGCCAGTGGCACCAGGACAGGTCAGAGAGCAGGTGGGGGTGACTTCTAAGCTTGTCTGATGCATTCCCACTCTAGCCATCTTCACTAGAAGTAAAAATTAATAATCATGGATACTGTTTAGATGGCACCTTAAGGCTTGCAAAACATCATATGTGCATAATCTTATTTGAGCTTTACTATAATCCTGTGAGGCAGAGGCTTCTATTATCACCCCCAACTGCTGAAATGAAAATAAAAGAGTATCAATGACTTGCCCAAGGCCACACAGTTTATAAATGTCTGAAGCAGGATTAAAAGCCCAGTCTTCCTGACTCCCAAGTCCAGGGTTCAAGCCAATACACCTCACCAGAGGCAAGTGCACAAAAGCTGGTACCATTGAGACAGGGATCTGTAAGTGCATGTGACCATAGCTTCATTTTCACCTGCTCCTTCAACTCTGTGGTTCATGGTATGAGCTCTGGGACACTATCAGTCATGGCTTGGTACTGACAGATACCCATGCACACAACACTCGATGCAATGAAGATACAAGGGGGAAAAGGCCCAAGGTCAAACACTGAGGCCACTGCTGCCCTGCTCTCCCCAGACCCAGCTGGTCTCTCCCTTGCAGCCAGTCCATTCACCATCACCCAATTCACTGCTCCAACCAATGCCTGGGCTGGTCTCTACCTATTACCCAATACCCCAGACATATTCACCCCTCTTCTTACTCTCTAACACCCTCAGAAGTGTCCCCAGCTCCTGCTTGTCAGCTGTTTTGCATGGTAGTGGCAGCATCTAAGAGAAGCCCCTCATTCTTGGTATACCTCATATAATATATTCTCCTCGGTCTCCTAGCCATGCAGTGTCTCTTATTGTACCAAAGATGAGATTGCGCCAGGCATTCATCAGAATAGCTTTGATCATGGAAGGGAAATGGAGCAATTTCTGAGATGCAGCTTGATAAAAGAGTCCTGGACAGACAGTTAGGGGGCTTGGGCTCCAGGCCTGGCCTTGTCACTCTCTAGTTGGGTGACCTCAGCCAAGCAAATCACTTCTGGGCCTCAGTAATCCGATTTGTATACAGTACCTCTCACTATCATTTCCCCTTCCCAAAATGTGCCTGTTTTGGATAATCAATTGTACAGCTCAGGGCCTGTGCCCTGCTACAATAGATATACTCTCTATTGCCAGATAATACAAAGGATGCAGAAATCTAATAGCAAAAACATTTAATCATGACATGAAACAACATAAACAAGGAAGGGAATCACATGACCAAAACATTCTCTCCAGCTATACACAAATAAGTAGAAGAGCTTTTACCTCCAGGGGGAATGATTCATATAATTCCCACTTTACTCTCTTGATTTTCCGGCATAGAGAAAAAGGACACAATCACTTTGGTACTCATAGTCCCAGTAATGCATGGTGAGGGCATGATAAGTGACCTTTTCTTCTAGTATTGTAGCATCATGAACCCAGAGCTGGGAAAGAACATAGAGGCCATCCTTTTTAGGTCTCTCTTTTTAAAGATGAGAAAATGGATGCCCAGTCCTCATGAATAGCATGCCTCAGAGGTGGGATTTGAACACAGCACTTTGGAGTCCAGAGCCAATGATGTTTCCACGGTAGCACATTCATTCCAATTTTGTGGAACGGACCAGCTATTATTTCCTGGGTTAGAAGATACCACAAAGGGCTGGAGTCAAGATGGCAGAGTATAAATAGGACTTCCTCAGGGCTGCAGCTTCTACCTCCTTCAATTCATGTAAAAGGTGACTCTGAATAAACTTTAGAGCTACAGAACCCACAAAATGACACAGAGAAGCTAACTTCCCATTGAGGACAGCCCAGCAGGCTGGCAGGAAGTGGCCAGCGGAGCACTCTGGGAGCTGAGCCCAACCCAGTGCAAGACCTAGGTTTTAGCCTCAGGGTGGCCAGACAAGCCACTGGATGGAGGGACTTCAGATCACCAGCAGCTGTGATGGTTTCCAGAATTATCAACACATAGATGCTAAGGACAAAGTGAGAGGTTAGTGCAGTGTGGAATTTGGGATCTGGTGGTTTGGGAGTGTGGTCTGGCCTTTATCCCCTAGAGAGAGAAGCTGCTGAGGCGCTGCGGCCCTGCAGCCACCACCACATGGCAGCTTCAGCTAATGGCCTTCAGATTGTAGGGGGACTAAGTGACCACTCTGAGGGGTAATCACTCTTGCTTTAACCTGCTTTGATTTGGATTGCAGTCTAGGGTGGAGGTCCTGGGGCATGCCACCAGCTTGCCAGAGCATGTGGAGGCTTCAGAGAGGGCACCCAACTAATACCTTCAGCAGCTGAGAAAACCCCAGTGATTGGGACAAAGCTCCCCTGTCTGGTATCAGAATCCTACTGTGGCAAAAAGCCCCAAAGTCAAGTAATTTAGTGGCAACATGAGTAAATGAGGGAAGCAAAGCAGGCAGAGCAACCCAACTTTACACTCCTATTTGGGGACAAAAAGGATCAAAGCATAGAACAGGAGGAAAACAATGAAGTCAGAACTCCTTCACTAAAAGCTTCCAAGAAAAATATGAGCTGGTTATAGGACATAGAGGACCCTAAGAAGGATTTTGAAAACCAAATAATAGAAGTAGAGGAAAAATTGGGAAGAAAAATGAGAACAATGCAAGAAAATTGTGAAATGAGAGTCAACAACCTAACTGAAGAAAATAACACCTTAAAAAAATAGACTAACTCAAATGGCAAAGAGGCTCAAAAAGCCAATGAGGAGAAGAATGCCTTAAAAAGCCAAATTTGCCAGGTGGAAAAAGAATCACAAAAGCTCACTGTAGAGAATCATTTCTTCAGAATTAGATTGGAGCAAATGGAAGCTAGTGACTTTATGAGAAATCAAGATACTATTAAACAGATCCAAACAAATGAAAAAAATAGAAGGCAATGTGAAATATCTTGTTGGGAAAACCACTGACCTGTAAAATAGATCCAGGAGAGATAATTTAAAAAGTATTGGACTATCTGAAAGCCAAGATAAAAAAAGAACCTAGAAATAATCCTTCAAGAAATTCTCAAGGAAAATTGCCCTGATGTTTTAGAACCAGAAGGCAAAATAGAAGTCGAAAAAATCTACCTTTCACCTCCTGAAAAAGATCCCCAAAAGAAAACTCTTAGGAATATTATAGCCAGGTTCCAGAGTTTCCAGATCAAGGAGAAAATATTACAAGCAGCCAGGAAGAAACAATTTGAGTATTGTGGAAACACAATCAGGATAACACAAAATCTAGCAGCTTCTACATTAAGGGATCAAAGGGCTTGGAATGTGATATTCTGGAGGTCAAAAGAGCTGGGATTAAAACCAAGAATCACCTACCCAGGAAAATTGAGTATCATGTCTCAGGGAAAAATATTGTCATCCAGTGGAATAAAGGACTTCCTAGCATTCTTGATAAGAAAAAAAAAACAGAGTTGAATAGAAAATTTGACATTCAAATGCAAAAAAGCAAGAAAAGCATGAGAAGATAAACAGGGAAAAGAAATCATAAGGAACTTAACAAAGTTGAACTATTTACATTCCTACATGGAAAAAATGATCATTGTAACTTATGAAACTTTTCTCAGTATAAGAATAGTTGAAGAGAATAGAAATGTGTACACACACACACACACACACACACACGCACGCACACATATATATGTCTACATAGGAGGGTATATAGGTGTATGAATACAAATGTGAGTGTGTATATATATGTACAGGTATGCATAGAGTATGTATATACATATATATACATATATGCTATTATTGATATTATTTTATATGTAACTGGGAAATAAGATATGCAGGCACTGGGGCATAGAGATCCACCATGCCCTACTGGAAAGTTGGAGGGGGCATAGGAGAAGATATGGGAGAGAGCAGATTGGAGGAGGGGATATCCAGTGGGATCGCTATTTGGGGGTGGTGGGTAGGGGAAAATGGGGAGAAAATTTGTAACTCAAAATCTTGCGAAAATGAATGATGTAAACTAGAAGTTAATAAAGTTTTTGATTAAAAAAAAAGAAGATACCACAGCTACACCACTCACCCATCTCCTCTCCTGTCTCTGCTTGTGGCAACACTCTACCTGCTTGCCTTTTCTATGTCTGCCGATACAACCCACGCTGGTCTCAGGCAGCTTCACTCCCCATAAATTAGGGTCCTGACCTGGGGGTATTACCATGCCACAGCCAGTCCAAGGCTTTGAGAAGTTAAGTACTACATGGAAAATGAAAGTGCTCGACTAGCCAATTGTTAAGTTTCTTCCCTGTGGGTCCTCCTCAAGGCTTTGTCTCATTCTACTCTCTATTCTCATCTGTGCCCATGTTCAGCTCTCCTGTACTTCTAAGCAACTGACTCCCGGATCTGTATTAATTTAATTCTTGCATTTCAATCATGTACCTCAAACTGCCTGCTATAAATTTCCCCCAGATGTCCTGTTGTCAACTTAAAAATCAAAATGTCCAAAACTGAACTCATCATCTCCCCTCCCTCGCCCCAAACCCACCCCTTCTTATAACTCCCCTATTTCTATGCCTTCCAGTCATTCTGTCTAGGAACTGAAACATCATCTTTTAGGCTGACCTCCACAACATTTCTCAGTCTCTTTCATCCATCCCAAACATCCTAATTTAGGTCTTTCTCCCTTCTCATATGGTCTATTATAATAATTTCTTAACCAATCTCTCTGCTTCGACTCTTTCCAATCTAACCTTCACTTAGCTGCAAAAATCATCTTACTATGGCACAACTAACTTTCACTAGCTCCCTATTATCTTTGGGATTTAAAAGCCAAATTTCTTTGCCTTATATTTAAAGCCCTCTATAATTTGACTTCAAATAACTTCCAATCTCATTTTCTATTATCTCCTTTCATGTATTCTATTTGTTGATATAATGTGCTTTGATACAACTGATACTTTCCAACAACCACTCCTCCTGTAAAGTATGCCCCCCAATAATTAAGAAAAACTGTTTGATAATGCGATTATGACTGATAGTACAGGTCACTGGGCACATTGAGAGATGGTATTATTACTTTTTTTTTTTTTTTGCTTTTTGGAGGACAATTGGGGTTAAGTACCTTGCCCAAGGTCACACGGCTAGGTTTTTGTTTGTGTGTATGTTAAGTGTCTGAGGTCGGACCCAAACTCAGGTCCTTCTGACTCCGGGGACTATGCTCTACTCACTGCGCCACCTAGCCACCCCTGAGATTCTTGATTATTAACAGGAAGGAAGGAAGGAAGGAAGGAAGGAAGGAAGGAAGGAAGGAAAGAAAGAAGGAGGAGGGGAGGAAGGATGTGTGCTGTAACTTTCATTGAATAGTCCCAACATTTTCTGTTGTTTTTAACCCAAACTTTATTGCCCCTTAGTGTCATCTTGATTTAGATGTTGCAGTTTCTGAGTATATTGTCCTTTGCCTCAGTGTTCTTCACCCAATGTCTTCATATAGGTTCTTCCTATATGAAGGTTCCTTTAATATTCATCACTCCTTATGGCGAAGTAATATTATATCATGTTCATATAGCAGTTTGTTTAGCCTTTCCCCAAGTCACCCACACATATGCTTTGTCTTCAGCCTTTTATTGCAACAAATAAGGCTGCTCTGTATTTTTTTCACATGTGCATCTTTTCTTATGGCAATAATAACAATAGCTAACATTCATTTGGTGCCAACTATATGTCAGCACTGTTATCAATCCGAAAAGAAAAGAAAGAAAAAGAAGAGAAAAAAAGAAATGGGTTTTGAAGGAAAGGGATAGAAGGAGACTGGATTAGAAGAAAAGGAATAGGAAAGGATGGGAAGGCAAAAGAAAGGACAGAACAGGAAAGCAAGGGATAAGAAGGGAAGAGAAAAAAAAAAGGATTGGATGAGGTGGGCAGAGATGAGAGGAGAGGGAGAGGGATAGGAAGAGATGAGAAGGCAAGGGGAAGAACAAGAAAAAAACTAGCTTAGCCTGAATTAATAATCTGGTAGAACATGATATAATCCAGAACACTGGATTGGAATCAGAGGAACTGACTTTGAGTCTTAACTATTTATTCTATCTGTGAGACACTGGGCAAGTCTTTTCCCTCTCTGGGTCTCTGACTTAGCATCTGTGAAATTAGGGGACTGGATCAGACCATCTATCTGTAAGGTCTTTTCAGCTTTGGTATATTATTGTTGTTGCTCATCCTTCATTTTCGAAGAGGACCAATGACATCAGGAGGGTGATGTCTTGACTTACAAGTAAATTGGATTTAAGTGAGACAGAGCTGTGTAGTCATTAGCCTCACTCCCTCCTCTTAGGTCATTTGAGTCCAGTGGAAAGACATAGGTCTGGATGGGAGATGGCCCCAGATGCATTTGGAGACCTTAGCCTTTTTAAGCTAAGGTCTTTCTCAGGTCTCAGTTTGTCTGAGGCAACACCCATTCAGTGATTTAAAGCTACACTTAGGGTGTACTTGATTGCTTTCTCTAAGTATATAAAGATCTATGACATGGAAAAGAGTTGCATCTTTTCTGTGACTCCATAGAGTAGCACTGAGACCAAAATTAAAGGATTGCCAGATATTCTTGCTTGTTTCAA
The DNA here is from genome assembly GCA_011680675.1 of Gymnobelideus leadbeateri. Lineage (NCBI taxonomy): Eukaryota > Metazoa > Chordata > Mammalia > Diprotodontia > Petauridae > Gymnobelideus > Gymnobelideus leadbeateri. The sequence goes on from WOXC01000365.1 coordinate 42,839, forward strand.
CTCTGAAGTTCTGGTATCCTAACATTTAATGATTCTAAGCAGTTCTCTCCCACATATATAAAATGATCATCATACTTGTCCTGCCTAACTTAGAGGGCTGTTTGTGACAAAAGGACTTTACCAACCTCAAAGCATTTTGAGATCATCAAGATTATGAGTGAGATGGCATCTTAGGTCATTTAGTCCAAAGTCCTCATTTTTACAAAGGAAGAAATTGAGTCCTAGATCACTTGAGTAGTATACAGTAGAGGCAAAAACAGAACCAAAGTATTTTATTTGCCATTCTGTGTTCATTTTAGTACAATGCCTTGTAGGGTAGAAATGAGTAGAGACCACTGACTGAAAAGTGTATCACCTGCATTTTATTGTGGGCTAGTGATTCTGGCTCCTTTCTCCTGAAACCTTAATTCTCCTCATTGCCCACAATGCTTATGCCTTTTCTTTGAGATTGTCCCTGATTCATCTTGTCTGTACATGGCTGTTTGAATCTTCATATCCCTATTAAATTCTATGCTACTTGAGGGCAGGGTCTGGATTTTTTGGTCTTTATTTTAACCCTCAGCTCTTAGTATAGGATCTGGCACATCATAGGTGCTTAATAAATGCTTATAGACATTCCTTTTCCTTAAAACTCCTAATTCTCCTCCTTCTCCCCCCTACCACTTACTCTCTCTCTCTCTCATTCCTCCCTGCCCCCAGGATTCATCTTGCTCCAGTTCCCTTGAGCTCTGGTCAGCTCTAGAGTCCTCTTCACTGGGAGCCCCAGCACACATCAAGACTGTAGTTTCACTTGGGTAGCCCCACCCCACCCCAGTTCTGCCTGGAGCCTCTCAGCAGCAGCACCCTGGAGAGTGCTGGAGCCTCTGCACCCAGCTAAGAAAAGGCCAAGAAACACGGTAGGTCCGTCCCTCCTCTTTTTATGCTTACATTTCCCTGGGTCTCTGTGGCTTCATCTGTCCAGCAAACACAAGGTATTTTAGTGTAGACCTGTATTTGGAGACACAGGATTTAGGTGTGAACCCTGACTTTCCTAGTTACTAGCCATATTGCTTAGGATAAATCCTCTTGGTAACTTTCTGTAGTCCTATATATTCTCATCAATGAATTGGAGGAACTTCACTGGATGATTTTTAAAAACTCCTAACTCTAGATCTATGACACTAAGGACCCAAGGTACCCTGGACTCAAGGACAAGAAAATAGACCTATCTGGACACAATATACACCAAGCAAAAGGAGACTTGGGTTCTACTCTTGTCCTTTGTTGCACATTGGGCAACTAGGCAGAACAATTGATAGTGTGAGACTCAGAGTCAGGAAAACCTGGGTTAAAATTCTACTTCCATTATTTACTAGCTACGTGACCCTAGACAAGCCATTTCATCTCTCTGCGCTCCATTTTCCTCATCTGTTAAATGGGGATAATGATAGCCTACCTCACAAGATTATTATAAGGATCAAGTGAGACTATATGTGTGTGTATATGTACCCCCACATGCACGCATGCACATATATGGTGCTTTGCAAACCTTAAAGTGCTATAGAAATGATGATAATAATAATTATCATTGTTACTATTTCTATTCCTGGCTCTGCCACCAATATGCTTTGTGACCTTGGACAAGTCATTAGACAGGGAGCACTTTGAGGGCAAGGACAATGTTTTTGCCTTTGTATTCCCAGTATCTGGCACATATACTTAATGCTTCTGGACTGAATGATTGGTTTCTTGTAAAATGAGGGGGTTTCACAAGATGCCTTCCAAGTTACCTCCTAGCTTGAAAATTCTGTGTTGCTTCTTGTCAGGTTCCTTCTAGCTTTGACATTCTAGGCTCTGAAGCCCCTTCCAGATCTAATACTCTAAATCTATGCCCCCCAGCTATCATATTTCATGTCCTAGGGTCCTCCCCTGCTCTCTGACATCCCATGTTGTAAGATCCCTTCCAGTCCCAACATTCTGTGGTTTGGGAGACATCTCTTAACTGTATTTCTTTCCCCTGTAGAGATGGGAAGCAGGGACTTGGGGCTCATTTGTTCCAGAAATCCGGCTGGGGAGAGGCTCCAGGAGTCCCTGGCAGAGAGGAGATTGAGGAGTATCCAAAGAAGGAATGAGGAAAGGGAGAACACTGTATCCATGTTGTCTTCCTTCCCTTACCCAGTCTTGGTGCTTGCAGGCTTGAAATCAGTGGTATTTGACAAAGCTGCTGGAGGCTGAGTGAATGCTAATTGCTCTAATAATCAGCAGGGGGAGATGATGGTTTGTTTGCTGCATCTAGAATTCTTACTTCTCTGAGAAAGTCAGCCCTGGATGAGAGGGGCCTGGAGGTGGTTCTCTGGCAGCACATCATTTCATTCAGCCACCCCAACTTCTGTCGAGTTTTCTCTGTGCATGTGAGTGGGCTTACTATACCCATTCAAGAAATGAGTAAACTGAGGCCATAAAGAGGAAGGGAAATGGAGATTAGAACCCAGGGCTTCTAATTCTCAATTCTATGCTTTTTTGGTGGGAGGTTGCCTCCCATTATAATATCTCCCCCAGGATTAGGGAGAAGAGTGTTGTAAGGGGAAGGAAGGAAGTCAGGATCCTGCTTCTGCTAATGATAATTTGGCTTCTGAGCTCCCTTCTTTCTTGACCCAAGATGAGGATGGTAATGACAGCATGTGAAATCAGTCACTAGGCTACATCCAGGCTATTTCAGTAAAATCCTTCCCTAAGGTAGAGGTTGAAGTTATTGACCTCCCAATCAATCCACACATTTACAGAGCATCAAAAAGTCAACCTCATGATGTCCAAGGTGGCGGAGATCTGTCTAGAGAACAACTACTCATCTGAAAAGGGTCAGGAGGTGCAGTGGTTAGTGAGCTTCAAATCCGTTATGAGTCATCAGTATAATGTAACCCTCAGAAAAGTCAGACTCTCTTGGCTACATTAAGAGATATACAGTGTCCAGAGTCAAGAAATGAGCAGCTTACTGCCTTGTGCCAGGAGGATATACCCTCTGGAGCATTGATTATGATCAATTCCAGGCTCCACATTTTGGGTCAGATATTGACAAGCTGAAGAGAATCTACATGATAGGAAGGGGACTGAGCTTGTGTAAGGGACTGAGTAAGAATTGACTGAAGATACTTCATCTGAACAACAAGAGATTCAGAGATTCCTAACTAGCTTCAGGGCCACACATTGTTCTGGGCACTAGGGGTATAGAAATTTAAAAATACAACAGTCCCTGTCCTCAAAGGGCTTACAGTCTAATAGAATTCCCCATTGTCTCGCTCCTCAGACTTAGTGGAGATAAAACATGAATACCAATCAACATAATTTAAAAGGGAGAGGGCGATATGGGAAAGAGTGACCCAGAGGATAGACCATTGGACCCAGGGTCAGGATCCCCTGAGGTTAAATCCCACCCCTCTCTTCTAGTTCTGTGACACTGGGAAAGAAAGTCATTGTAACTGCTATCTCTCTCAGTTCCCCCATCTGTAAAATTAGAATAATAATAACCCCTACTTGCCAAGGCTGTTGAGAAGATCAAATGAGATAATTTTTGTAGTTCACATTGCAAATCTTAGTATAAATATAAACCATTAAAGATATAGGAACACTAAAGAAAAAAAAGAGATGAAATACTCCAGGAAAAATTAAGGAGGGAGAGAGAAGAGGGTTCTGCGAGGAGGAAGTGAGCATTAGTGTGGGGGAGGGGGGTGGGGCATGATAACAAGACAGGGCTAAATCACTGTTATTTAAGAGCAACTCAATTGAATGGATTATAGGATCATAGATTTGTGGTTGGAAGGAACCTTAATGATGATCCAGTCTAGAGATTCTTAACCCTCTTTGTGCCATGGACCCTTTATGTCAATCTGGTGAAGCCTATGGACTCCCTCTCAGGATAATGTGTTTAAATATGTCAACTAAAATACATAGGATTGTGGTCTATGAATGTAATGGAACACGATTGTGCTAGAAGAAATGAGCAGGAAACGGACTTCCTAATAACCTGGAGAGACTTATACAAACTGATGCTGAGTGAGGAGAGCAGAACCAGGAGAATTTTGTACACAATTACAGACACATCATATCTGTGGGGACTGTCTGATAGACAGCTATAAGACAAGCCCAAAGACTCATGATGGAAGGGGCTACCCATATCCAGAGAAAGAATTGCAGAATCTGAATGCACATTGAAGCAAACTACTTGCTCTCTCTTTTATTTTGTTTTGTTTTTTCTTTCTCACTGTTCATTCCATTGGTTATAATCCTTCTTTACAACTTGACTAGTGTTTAATGTGAAGGTATAGGTAGAATCTATATGGGATTGGATGCTGCTATGGGGGGAGGAGAGGAAGGGGGAGAAAATTTGGAACTCAAAAGCTTGTGTAACTGAATGTTGTAAACTAAAAGCAAATTAAATAATTAATTAATTTTAAAAATAAAATACATAGGATTGCAAAGGAATCCAAGTATATTGAAATATAAATATCAAAAATATATTTAAAAAGCAAGGTCGCAGACCCCAGGTTAAGAGCTCCTGATGGTCCAACCCCTTCATTTTATAGATCATAAGGTGAAAGACCTAGAACTGGAAAGGACCTTAGAGGTCATCAAGCCCAACCCCCTTCATTTTACAGATAAATAAACTGCAGCCCAGAGAGGTGAGTATCTTCCTGAAGGTCACACAGCAAGTGAGAGGCTGAGGACAGATTCCCCAAACAGGTCTCGATGCTGCCCTCTGACAAATTGAGGCCCAGAGAGGGAAAGTAACCTGCCCAGGGTCACAGAGGTAGGCGGTAAGTGAAGGGGCCAAGAATGGACTCCAGATCCTCTGATTTCAAATTCTGTTCTTATTCATTGTTTCTCTCTGGTGGCCCCCCTCCCGGGGACTGACCCAGGGCTTCTGTGTAAGTCTCTGTCTTCTCTGGGTTGCTGCCCCTCATATACCCACTAAACCCATGAGGGAAGACCTCCTGGTAATTGTTAAAGATGCCCTGGGCCAGGAAGATGAGGGACCTTGGTGATTCCAAGCTTTGCCAGTCCAAATGAACCCTAAGTATGTATCCCTCGGGGGGAGGCTGTCTTTTCCCCTGCTGCTGCTGTTCTATTTCATCTTAATCCCTGTGAGTCTCCCTGGGGTAGCCTCCCAGAGAGGAGATCCGCTCCACTCACCTGCTTAATCCTGGACTCTTGATCCAGCCCCTGCTGCCTGGCACTGGAGACAAATTGTAAGGTGAGAGGATTAGAGTCTCGGAAGGGGAAAAAGGCTGCAGGAGGCAGGGAGAGAAGGCCAGGCTCCAGCTCTCCACCTATTTCAGCAGCTTGGGGATGAGGCTAGGGGAGTACTTCCAAATCCTGAGGCGCCCGTGTTCTAGGAAGGGGACATTGCCCAGGAAAACTGGAAGATCCACAAAGGAGGAGTAAAGATACCACTATTGAGTCTGCAAGAATCCTGCTTTGGGGAGGGAAAGGAAGGGACAAGCAGGTTCATATACCAAGAGACAGACACACAGACAGACAGACAGATAGAGATAGGTATATAGATATAGGCATACACACATACATGGAGTATGTATAGATATATATGTGTGTGTGCATATGTGTGTATGTATACATAATGTCATATGCTAACATATTTGTGCATATATGTGTATATGTATGTATACACACACACACACACACACACACACACACTGCAGTCCTGAGTACAGAGCTTTCTTGAGAAGCAGGGAGCATCTCTTCTCTATGGACCCTACCCCTTCCATCCTTCCATCAAACCTGGGACACTCCAAGTGGAAGACATTGTCTCTTTCCTCAGATTTGTAGTCAGTGAGAATGGGGGCCATCTCCTGCCCCCTACCTTCAGATTAGAAACTCACTGAGTAGAGGGGCTGTATTCTTCATTGAACCAGGGACTTCCTCAGAACAGGGGTAGTGATTTTGCCCTGAAAGAGCCCCCTAAAATAGAGATTGTATCTTCCTCCCTCACACCGGGAGCTCCCAGAACAGGAGGGCCATATTACTAAATTCAATATGGGGATTCCTTCAGGGATCATAGGATCACCCATCAATCAGTAAGTGTCTACTATGTGCCAGGCATTGTACTATGTATTGGAGATACAAAGATGAAAGTGAGATAGTCCCTGCTCTCAAGGCTCTTACATTCTATCTATGAAGACAGTCTGTACATATATGTGTGTGTTTATATATAATATGGATTTATGCATATATGTATGTAAATATTCGGACCTCAGATATCACCAGAATAGGGATCTCTACCAAATGCAGATGCGTACCTCCTCTGCAACTTACAGGTTTGTCTCTTGATCTGAGAGATTGTTATTCATCCGGTATCACATAGTTAATATATTTCCAAGGCAGAAATAACCCAGGTGTCCCTGAGTCCAAGGCCATCTCTCTGTTTTATCATATTGCTTCTCTTCATATATAAAATAAATACAAGTTAATTTTTGGCGAGGGGTGAGTAGAGGTATCAGGAAAGCCACATAGAGGAGGTGGCATTTTAACTTAGCTTTGAAGGCAACATAGGCTTCTAAGAGGCAGAGGTCAGGAGAGATTCAGTGTTGAAAGGGATCTTACAGACTGTCTAAACCAAATGTTCTTAAACATTTTTGTTTGGCAGTCTAGGGAAACCTATAGGCCTCTTCTCAGAATTAGGTTTTTAAATTCATAAAATAACATACATACTATTACAAAGAAAACCATCACGTTGAAATATTTATCATACCATTTAAAAAACACAGGTTCATGATGAACTCCCAATGTAGACTGAAGCACACTGTTTTTACTGGATTTTTATTGTTTGTTTGTGTTTTCTTTTGTAACATGGCTAACATGGTGGGGGGAGGGGAGAAACAATGCTCGTGGACCCCAGGTTAGAAACCTGTGATCTAGTCCGAGGAAAGTGAAGCTCGGAAGATTTGGTGCTTAGACCCTCAAGTGGCTAATTAGTCACTCAGCTAAGTAGAGGCAGAGCTGGACTGAGCATCCAGATCCTCCCAATCCAAACCTGATATTCTTTCTACTACAATACAGAAACATCCCAAGGGCAGACATCATTCCCCTCCCCAGCACGCATACCCCCTAGCCACACACACACACACACACACACACACACACACACACCTGTCCAGCTGCATCGGGCTCTTGTCAGACTAGGGTGTACATAGGTAGAGAGAAGGAATTGTTGGAAACAACAGGATCAGGCTTCTCTCTCAAACAGCCTCCAAGTAAGAATTCCTCTTCCTTTGCCCTTTGTCTGGGAGGAGTCTGGAGCCCAACCTGGTGTGTCTTAGTGGATGGGTGTTGGTGGATTTTGGGTGGGTTGGGGTTTATTTTTCTCTTATCTCCTACTTCAGTTAGTCACTGCCTTCTGTTTGGCAGCCTAATGTCTCCATCCCACTCAGCTCCCTGGGCCCAGGCTGCCCATTGAGGAAGCTCCAATGGAGCAAACAGAGATATACCCAACCTCCCACAAAGTTCCATGGTCCTGCCAGCTCCTTGGGTGGGGCCTCAGATTTCCTCCTCTGCCTTTTCCAATCCCAGTATCTCTTTCCACCCATCTTTCAGCTCCCCTGTCCCTCCTCTGGCAATAATCCCTTTTGATGATAGAGCTGTATTTACCTGTTCTCAAGGAAAGAGAACTAAACTGGGAGTCAGGAGACCTGACCTCCACCTGTATCTTCACCACTAATGAACTATTATGGGACTTTTTGCAAACCTTTTCTTTCAGGGCTTCAGTTTCTTCTTCTGTAGAATAAGAGAACTGTGTTAGGCAATATCTAAAGTGTCTTCCAGCTCTAAGGGATTCTGACCCTAAGCTCCCTCTTAACCCTTTGATGGTTCATCCCTTTTCCTATTATATCAAGTTTGAGCCATTGTTTGGTTCCCACAGCCTCACCCTGACCTTTCTAAAATACCATTTTGATAAGTCATGTTCCTATTCAGAAATCGTCACATGAGGAAAAACTCCCTGGCCATGGGAACTTTCAAAGGAGAATGGGCTTTCTCAAAAGGTAATATTTCCCCATCAGTCCAGGTGCCCAGAACTGAACACAGCACTTCAGATTTGGTTTGACCAGGGAAGAGTCTACTGGCACTCTTGCCTTCTTTACCCTATGGCAATGGTGTTCTCAATCCTGTGTTTCTCGATGGAACCCAGTTTGAATTAACCTTCTGACCATTGCATGGTGTCATGACTCATATTGACATTTCTGCTGCCTAAAACCCCAGATTTTTTTTTTTAATGAAACACTGTCTGGCCATATTTCCCCATCTTGGAAATTGATTTTTTAAACTCAAGTGTAAGATTTTACACCCACCCTACTTTCAATTTCAACTTTAAAAATTCAGTCCAATGTTTAAGTCTTTTGAGATCTTTTTGGATTCTGACTTTGTCATCTAAGACAGTAGCTATTGCTTCCATCCTGCAAATTTGATATACTCATGCTATCTGTAACCCAAGCCAAGTCTGATCGACCAGTCAAATAACACTGCCAAAAAGAGATGAAATTAGTCTGGCAGATCACTTCTTCATGGAGCCATGCTTGTTCTTTGTGGTCACAATTTCTTTTCTAAGTGTTCACCAACCATTCCTTTCATAATACCATGAGCAGCCTTTCCCCACCAATGACCCTTGAGGGGGATAGCATGAATGGGGAGAAGACTGGAGATCATGCTAAAGGAGAATGGATTGCATAAACTGAGAATTTTTAGCCTGAAGAAGGGAAAATGTAAGGTTTTATTTTTTTTTTCTTTTTGGAGAGCAATTGGGGTTAAGTGACTTGCCCAAGGTTACACGGCTAGGTTTGTGTGTGTGTGTGTGTGTGTGTGTGTGTGTCTGTGTGTCTGTGTGTCTGTGTATGTGTGTGTTAAGTCTCTGAGGCTGGATCCAAACCCAGGTCCTCCTGACTCCAGGGCCAGTGCTCTATTCACTGTGCCACCTAGCCTCCCCCAAAATGTAAGGTTTTATGTTTACAAGTATATAAAGGGCGTATCATACAGAAGAGAGGGTAGACTCATTCCACTTGGCCCCAAAGGGCAGAATCAGAAACAATGGAGAGAAGTTAAAAAGAAACAAATTTAGGTCTGAGGTCAGGGGCAATAAAACTTACTAAAATGAGAGCTGTCCAAAAGAGGAATATGTCCTTTTGGGAGGTAGTGGGTTCCCTATCACTGAAGATCTTGAAGTGGAGACTGGGTAACTATCTATCAGAGATGTTGCAGAGGGAAGTATTCTTCAAGGTAAGAGTTGGACACTGAGCTTTCTAAGATTCTCTGATTCTAAATCTATATTCCAATGTCCATCCCTGGGCAGGGGAGTGGGTGAAGAGCTGAGTGAGGCTGAAATAGAATACTCAGATCTCTTCATTCTGGGGTTAGGTTGATGCAACAGGACATTCAAACATATAAAAGGAAAGAGAATGAAGTCTGATATGTGTTGTTCTAAACCCTAGCACTAGAATAAAGAGGTCATTCATGGACCAGTCATTAGGCTATCCTTTTCCCCAAAGCATGAAGTCTCTTTGTAGACTTTGTTCTCAGTAGGTACCCAGAACTAGAGTTTATTCTGACTCCAAAGGGATTTGGAAAAATCCTCAGTATTCCTCCCTTTCTCATTCAATCAAGGGACCTGTTCACATTTCAAATAAATAAAAGGTTTTGTGGAAGAAGTGAACTCCCTAAGAGATCACTGAAGGGAGATCAGGATATACTTTGCATATAAGAAAAATTATGGTCCCTGCCCAAATCATCCCTTGGACCCCTCTCAGAGCCAGAGACAGTTAGTAGGGATGGGGTGGGGGGAATCATTGTATAATTGATCCTGGGTTGGGCATCAACTTGTCAGGAATGTACTAGTAGAGATTCAATTCATGTAGAGGTTGTACTAGATGACCAAGGAGTCCCTTTGAGCTCCCAAATTCTGTGGCAATGCTGGTCAATCAACAAATATTTATCAAGCACCTACTATGTACCAGCCACTGTATTAGGAGCAGGGGATATGGAAAAGGGTGGGGGAAGGAATAGTCCTTGCCCTAAATTATATGCCAGAAAGTGACATATATGGTTATATATCAAATATATAAAAAGCAGATCCAAGGTAACCTAGGGAAGGGGACAGATCTTAGCATCTGGAGGGTAGGAGGAAAGGCAGAAAAGGCTTTATGTTGAATGTGGCCACTGAATCTTGAAGGGAATAAAGGATACCAGGAGGTAGAAATGAAAGGTAGAGAACGTGGAGATGAGGGAGAGACTGTTGTATATCAGGAATATCAAGGAGGCCAGTATGACTGTACCATAGACTGTGTATTACACTTTATTTGTAATAAGGTTGGAAAGGTAGAATGAGAAGCTTTGAATGCGAAATAGAGGGGTTTATATTTGGTGCTAAAATTTATGGGGAAACACTGGAGTTTATTGAGTGGGGATGTGACCTGGTAAGATCTGTACTTCAGGAATATGACTTTGGCAGCTGTCTAGAAAATGGAAGGGGAAACACTTAGGGCAGAGAGACCAAAAGAGAACTCAATAGCCCAGGCAAGAGGTGAAGAGGACTTGAATTAAGGTTCTACCTGTGTGAGTGGGGAGTAGGAAACTTATTTTAAAGATATTATAAATATAGAAGTGACAAGACTTGGCAACTGATTGGATGTGGGGGGTGAGGGAGAGTTAGGAAATGAGGTTGACTACACCTGGGTAAATGGAAAGATGGTGGTATCCTCAATAGAAATAGGAAGTTTGAAAGACAGATGGGCATGGAGTGGGGCAGAGATAAGAAGTTCGGGTTTTGACAGGTTGGATTTGAGTGATGTCCCTTGCAAAATGTCCCATAGGACAAAGACTGAAGCTGGTCTCTCTCTTGCTTTACGGCCACCTGAACATTTAAAGTGAGAAGAGTAGATAGACTAAGTGGTCCCTGAGAACCCGTCTACTTCTAACATACCCTAGGTCCTAAGGATTTCCCCCTCTCATCTAATTGTTCATAGAGACCCTGTTTGCAACCAGCCGTACCCTTTGCCCCTTAAAGAGTCAGCTCTTTGTCAGCGCTGCCAGTTTTCTCTTGAACTCATGGGGTCTCTGATTGTCCACCTTACAAACAGAGAATAAAGAACCCAAAGTAGGATCAATTTGAGGCTTTCTGTCCTTGCAATGGGGAAGGCTTGCCTCATTGTTCTCTCTTTCTCCTGCCCCATTTCCCCACTCCTCCCCATTTTTATCAGTAGCTAATGAAAGAGGCTGTGAAACCCAATCCATGTGGTAATTGAATTTACTTAACGGGTATTCAAGTGGAGTAATGAGAAGTTTAATGCAGTGATTAGATTTTTCTTTAATTAATTAAAATGGGAACCATGTGTCTTTCCAGCAAACTGGCTTGACCCCTTTGTTGGAAGGAGCAGGAAGGGAGGAGGGGAGAAGAGGAAGGAGGGACTTCAAAGGGAAGAATCCTTTTCTTTTCTGTAAAAGGATGCTGTCCCGAGCAGATGCAGATGAGAAAGCTGTATGATGTAGTAGAAATCACATGTGTATAAGAGAGAGGATTCTTGGTCCAGTACTGGTTAGACTAGAAGGCTTCTGAGTTCTCCTTTCTCACTGCAATGATAGGGCTATTCAATCCCATAAACATTTAGGAGATTTCTGTTGTTGCTGAGGGATGCAAAAAGGGAAAGAACCCTGTGCTGGATAATGGGAGATCTAGGGGTGTGTGTGTGTGTGTGTGTGTGTGAGAGAGAGAGAGAGAGAGAGAGAGAGAGAGAGAGAGAGAGAGAGAGAGGGAGAGAGAGAGAGAGAAGGAAAGGGAAGGAGAGGAGAGGGGAAGAGAGGAGATGGGAAAGGACAAGAGGGCAGAGGGGAAGGGGAAGGGAGGGGAGGAAAAATATTTTATTAGGCATTTACTAGAAGGTGGCACCAGGTACTGTGCTAAGTTCTAGGGACACACAAAAAAAATTCCTGCTCTCAAGGAGCTCACATTATAATGAAGAAAGAGAACTGGTAAAGAAGAACTGAAAAGGGAGAAAAGGGGAAAGGAAGAAGGAGAATGGTGTCCATGTTGGGCACGGTGGCTGTCAGGGAGAAGGCAGAGTCCAGAGAGTGAGGCAGGGCAGGAAGCAGGGGGACCTCGGGCCCTCGTGAAATGCTGATCTTGCCGGGGAGGATCTGAGGGGCCTTAGAGAAGCCTCTGCTCTCTGACCCTCAGTCTCCATCTATAAAATACAGAAGGTTAGGTGATAGATCTCTAAGGGTCCCTTCTCACTTAGAATGTGGTCATCTTGTGATTCTTCTTCTTTCATGATCTTGACTTAGATCAGCTGGTGAAAAGATCACTGGATTTGTAATTAGAGGAGCTGGCTCTGCCACTCCCTATAATCTGGCCTTGGACAAATCCTTGAATATATGTGAGCCTCAGTTTATTTATTCAGAAAATGAAGGAATTAGACTAGATGGTATCTCTCAGCTCTAAATCCCAATGTCCCCTGACCCTATGACCTGGATTTGTCTGGGGTAGGAAGGACAGCTCAGCAGTGCCAAGTGCTTGGGTTGTCATATAGGATTATAAATTTAGAGCTAGTTGGGACATTAAAGATTAAGTCCAACCTCCTCATTTTATAGATGTGGAAACTGAAGCTAGAGTGGTCAAGTGACTTGCCCAGGGTCATACAGGTAGTATGTGAGGGAAAATTTTGACCCAGGTGTCCCTGACTTAAGTCCAATGCTTTGTCCACAGCTAAACTCTAGCTAAAGTCCAAGTGAGTTGGTTCATCTTCATGTTACCCATAAATGTTCAGGGTTAGAAGAACAAACAGAAACTTATAATGTTGTTATCACTCAGCTCCCACTGGGGAACACCAATGATTGTTAACACTTCAACGGGGGAGGGTGCCACAGTTCTAAGCCCAATTAATGAGCAAAAACTCTGTTTGTTGCCTACAAAGTAGAAAGTCAACCAGACTTGGCAGGGCAGTGTTGACACCAGTTGGAAGTAGGGCTTATACAGTACAGTTTCTTCTTCATCAATCATCAGCCAAATTGTGAAATTGGAGAAGAGGATGAGGATAGCCAGATTTTACAAATGGAAGGAGTCTTAGAGATCTTATCTCAAGCTTCTTAATCTCTTTACAGGATAATTGAGCCTAGGAACCCTTTTCCAGAATAATGTTTCTAGATGCCTAAAACATGTAGGAATACAATGGAAATAAAGATAGAATTTTTCCCCTCCAAGTCCACAGACCCTCCCCCAAGACTGGTCTGTAGACACCTTGGGAATCCATGAGCCCAGTTAATGACCCTTGAGTTAGTCCAGTGCCCTCATTTTTCAGAAAAAAAAAAAAACAAAAACTGAAACCAGGTATGGGGAATGACCTTGTCAAGGTCACATTATTTCCAGAGCTGAACTTGAACAAAGGTCATCGCACACTTGATTCAGTGTTCTTTTCTACATTTCTAGAAATTTGTTCTTGAGACCCCAACATTCTCCTTTTGGTCCCTTCCAGAATGACTTTTATACCCCATTCCTAGTTCCTAAACATGCCTAAATTTACCCACCCCAAGCCAGGCCCCTTCTTGTGTTGACATCTGTCTATTATGCCCATATATGTTTGCTTCTGGGAATCCTACCTATTCTTCAAGGCTTGGTTCAAATAACGGTTTCCTCTATGAAGTCTTTAATTCTTTCAAAAATATTTATTAAATACTTACTCTGCCTCAGTTATTGGAGATACAAAGAAAAAAATAAACAGTTCCTCCCCTCAAGGATCTTATCTTCTGTTTGGAGGGGGTAGGGGACAGGACATGTTCAAAAATAAATTCAAAGTAATTTGAGAAAGGAAAGAGTGATCACAAGTAGGGAGACTAGGAAAGGCTTCTTGGAGGACATGGCTGGATTTGAATTGAGGTACTCCTGACTCCAGGACCACTGCTCTATCCCCTGTACCTCTTCTTGAGTTGATTCTTAAAGGAAGTCAGAGGCTTCTAATGGGGCAGATGAGAAGGGATGTCCCTTAAGGCATGCAGGATAGTCTATGCAAAGGCACTGAGGCAAGAGATGAATGAGAGGCAGTGGGTTGCAGTGGCAACAATGCAGGATGTGAAGTTTGAGGATTGGTGTCCAAATCCTACCTCTTCCACTAACTAGATGTGGAAGCATGGGGAAAATCTCTTAGCTGGCGACTAGATAGCTCAGTGGATGGAGTGCTAGGCTTAGAGGTAGAGGGATCTGAGCTCAAATCCAGCCTTAGGCACTTCTTAGCTGTATGACCTTGAGCAGGTCACTTAACCTCTGTTTGCCTGTTTCTTTATCTGTAAAATGGGGGTAATACTAAAGTGCTATATAAATGCTATTTCTATTATTATCATTATTAACCTCTCTAGACCAAGGTTTCTTTCTTTGTAAGATGAGGGAGCTATAAAATATGGCTATGTTCCAGGTCTATCCTCCTAAGTAAACCATTTTTCCCAAAAGGAAGAATGAATAGAATGTGATAGGAGATAAATTGGCAAATGTCCGATGGAGGCAGACTGTGAAAGTGTTTAAATGCCAGGTTGGGGATTTAAATGCCTTTTATTCTAGAGACAATAGGGAGCCATCAGAGAACTTTGAGCAGAAGAGTAACATGGTCATATCTGTGCTTTAGAAAGACTGCTCTGACTGCTCTGTTGGGACTGATCTGAACAAGAGAGACTAGAAGCTGAGAGGTTAATTCAAAGTTATTGCAATAGCCAAGTGAACTGTGACAAGGGCCACAATGGCAGCAGTTGAGTGGGTGGAGAAAAGGGGACAGATGCCAGAGACCTCATGCAGGTGAGGCCAAGGCAACTTGATAATGGTTATGGGGAGTGAAGGCAGGGGAAGAGTCAAGAATGAGGCCAAGATTGTGAAAATGGCTAATGGTAACTGAAAGGAGGATAGTGGTGCCCTCCATAGAGACTGAGAAATCTGGAGAAGGGGCAGGTGGAGCTGGGGAGGTGAATGAGTTCACTTTTGGAGAGGTTGAGCTTGAGTGGCATATGGAGCATCCATGTGGACACGCTTAGTGAGCATTGATGATGCAGGGCTGGAGGTTAGGAGAGATATTAGGGCTAGATCAGCCTTTAGACTGAGGCCAACCCCCTCATTTTGCACATGAGGCCTAAGGAGATTGAATGACTCACCCAGAGGAAAGTATCTAAGGTGGGATTCTAACTCAAATTTTCCTGGCTCCAAGCCCAACACTATCCATTGTACCACCTAACTGTTGAGTAATCTGGATGAGATGATAATTGAACAAGGCCATGCTTTAAAATCACTGAGAAAGGGTATGGCTAAAGGAGGGGAAAGGCCACAAAAGAGCCTTGGGAATGTCATATATAGGTGATGGATGATCTCCCATCATCCCTAGCAGAGCATTCCATCAAGTAGGGGAAGAATCGGTGTAGAGAAGTGCCATGAAAGCTGAAGAAAGTGAGCCTACCCAGGAGATGGAAGTATTCAAGGGTGGAAAATACTGCAGAGAAGCCAAGAAGGATAAGGACTGAAAAAGGGCCACCACAACCAGCAGTCAAGGTTTCATTAGCAGCCTTGGAGAGCAGTTTCAGTCAAATGGTAGAAACCCCTTTGGAGCCCTCCCCATGTTTCACTCTATGCAGTTATATTTTGTGGGTATTTCATGTGGGCTCATTCATTCAATTATTCATTCATTCAACAAACATTGAGTACCTATTCTGTGCAAGGCCCTGCACTTCATTCTGGAAATGCATAGAAATTTAACAAACAACTGTTCTCAAGTAGCTTACAATCTAATATGGAAAAGACAAGTTTAAGGTTAAGGTAACTGGAAGATGAGGGGGAGGAGATGAGTTCAAAGGAGAGGTCCTGCCAAAGTGCTATGAGGAGTGTTAGGATGCAGAGAGCATGTCCATCTTTGGTGATGGGTTGTCATGGACAGTTTCAGGGAGGAGGCAGGCTTTAGTTGGACCTTAGGAAAAAGTAGGAACTTCAAAAGATAGAGATGTAGAGGATGGTGGTAAAAAATCATTCCAAGCACAGAGGACAGCATTAGTAAAGAGACAAAGGATAAGGTGAGATGAAAACCAGGAATGGAGAATGGCCTCATCTGTCTGAAACACAAAGCATTTGGAATGGGTATAGGATGGGCTTGTTCTGGACAAGCAAATTGGAGCCAGATCATAGGCTTTGAATGCCAAAATAGGGTATTTATTATACTTTGTTTGGCAGGCAATGGGGATCCATTGAAGGTTTTGAGGGGGAAATTTTGATCAGAGCAACATTGAGATTACTTTGGCACTGGTGTGGAGGATAGATTAGAGAGGGGATGGACTGGAGGTTAGAAGACAGTAAGGAGGCTACCGTGGCAGCCTGAATGAGATGAGATTTGGACTTAAACTAAAGTGGACAAGTTAGGATTTCCAAAGGAGTCTGTGCTTTTTTCCATTCTCTCTTAATTGTGGGATCAGGAGGAAGGATGGCCATGGTCCTTGGTGCACAATGCTATTTCCTGCCAGAGAATAACAGAATCCCAGGGATTTTGAGTAGGAAAGGACCTCATCAGCCACCTAGTCCAATCCATATTCAAAAAATAAGAAATCACTACCATTTCATAACCATGAGCAGTTCTCTAGCCTTTGTTTACAGACCTCCACCTAAGAGAAATGAAATGACTCACCATAGTCATGGAGGCAATAAATGGCAAAGATTAGATTGGCCCTTGAGCCCTCTGATTTTGTCAGATGAGAAGTTTGGGTCACAGAACCTAATCCATTACTTTTATATGCTCATCACTTTGTATCCCTTGACCTGTGGTAGTCCTCATGATCTGATTTGCCCACCTCCATCCAGTGGTCATCACTGGAGAAAGCAATTGAATTGATTTCACCTTCTATACTACTCTTTTGGCCTCCCTGTCTCATTCACCAAATTTACTTTCTCTTTCTTCAGACAACATCCCCATTCCCACAACCAACTCACAGCTAATGACTCAAAACGCTCGGTGTCATCACCCAACTTCTCCTCCTTCTTTCATGTTTCAGGGGAAATGTGGCTCTCTATTTTTTTTTTTGCTAAGGTACATAAAGTACCTAAGATCTTGACCACTTTTCCTTCTGCCTCCTCTAGAAACATCCCTAGAAACCATCACATGCATTTTCATTCTTTCCTCCTCCATAGTATCACAGGATTTGGAGTTGGATGGCAGGAACATGCTGGTAAACATTTAACAACCAGGCTATCTGGTGGGATAGGGCAAAATGTAATGACACACACTTTTAAGTTTATTCTGATTGATAACACTTTCTTAATTCAGGATAATTAACAAAACAATAAATCAAGTCCCGATTTGTACCAATTGATGCTTTATAAAGAGTATAAATACTTACATTGAAAATTTAACAATTCATGAGCAGGTTAGAGCTGGCTCCATCACACCCATTCTTGGAAGGGCCATTAAAGATCATTTGTTCTAAATTGACCAAGAATCTTTTCTAGGATAAATTCAACCAATGATCATCCTGCTTTCAGTCGAAAACATCTAGTGAAGCCTCTCAAGGTGGCCCATTCTACTTTCAGACAGCTCTAATAGAATTCTTTTCTTCCTGTTATTAAGCTAAAATATCTCCTTTTTTTGCAACTTCTATCAGTTGCTCATAGTTTTGTCCTCTGTGTTCATGCAAAACAAGTCTGATTGCTTTTGGAGGTGTCAGCTGTTTGAATACTTGAAGACCACTATCATGTATCCCCTAATTCATCTCTTCTCCATGATAAACACCTCTAGTTTTTCTCATGTATTCTTAAATGACATGATCTCCAGTCCCATCACCATTCTGGGTTCCTTTTACCTTACAATCCCTTCTTCAAATACTGCCTCAAGAACCAACTTCAGTTCTCTGGATGTGGTCCAACCCATGCAAATTCTCTGACTCCAAAGCTAGCACTCTTTCCCAGGAAGACTGTCATCTTCTTCCTTCATCACAGGAGGTTTTTTGGTCACCATGTCACATTGTTGATTCATATTAAGCTTGCAGACTATAAAATCCCCATATTTGTTCATATGTACTGCTATCTAGCCACACTTCTCCCACCTTGTAGTTGCTAGATTTGTTTTTTGAGCCCATATCACACTTTACATTTCTCCTAAGTTCATCATATTGGACTTGGTACAGACCAGTCTGGACTGGTGGAATCATTTTGTATCCCAACTGTCTTTCTTTCATGTTAGCCATCACTCACAGCTTTGTCTCATCTGAAAGGCTGAGAAGCCTGCTCTCAAGACCTAAATTCAAAATTCTAACAACAGAAATTGTTGAACAAGGACAGATACTTAATCTGTTCTACTAGAACCTCTCTAAGCCACCTGGGTCACCATCCTTTGGCCATGTTCCAGTTTAGCAATGCCCTTCTCTAAAATATGGTGCTTAGAACTAGCCATAGTACAATGAATATGGTCCCACTAGGGAAGGCTCCAGTGACATTTTCACCAACATATCGAAACACGGGCACCATGCCACCAAGCTCCTACTGGCTATTTTGATGGCTGTATCATTCTGTTGACTCAAACTGACCTTTCAGTTTGCTAAAATCTCTAAGTATTTCTTATATCTCTATCTCTATGCCCCACTGGCACTTCAAACACAATATGCCCCAAACCAGGTTTATTAATTTCTCCTCTACACCTGAACCTTTCTGCCGACCTCAATATCTCTGGCAGTGGCACCCCATCTCACATGTATGAAAGCTTGGCACAATCTTTGCCTCTTTCCTTCCCCTCCTCTCTCCTATCTCATCAGTTACCAAGTGTTCTGAATTCCACATTTATAATATTTCTAAAATACCCTCCTCCTCCTTTGCATGAGAAAGATTACTCTGGCAGCCGTGTGTGGAAGATAAAATGGAAGCAAGAATATGGGTGAGGAGGTTGTTAGGATAGTCCAGGGGAGAGATAATGAAGACTGGAACTAGGCTGGCCACAGTGGGACTGGAGAGGAGGGGTTGGATGGGAGAGATTTCTTGGAGGTTGAATCAATAGGCCTTTGCAACTGATATATGGAGGAGTGAAGGGGAGGGAAGAATCAAAGATGGCTCCTGGATTATGTGCCTAGGGTACTGCAGAGTTGGTGGTGCCATTAGCAGAAATGGAGAAGTTGGGCAGAAGCAAGCTTAGAGAGGCAAGGAAGACTTGTTGAGTTGTTGGTGCCTGTGGATCATCTAGATGGAAATATTCACCAGGCAGTGGGAAGGGCAGGATCTACTGCCACTATATGAAGAGGTTGGAGGTAGGCATCTAGATTTAGCTGGGGATTGAAACCATAGAAGATTATCAAGGAAGAAATGGAGAGTGAGATTAGAAGAGGGTATAGGGCAGTATAGGTATAAGCCTAGAGAATGCCCCTGCGTAATGAGGAGTCAGCAAAAGGACAGAGACAGAGCCATCAAAAGAGGTAAGAGGAAAAGCAGAAACTGTGGTCTCAGGAAGGCCAGTGGAGAAGAGGCTTCCAAGAAGGAGGACATGTGTGGTAGATAATGTCAAATGTTGCAGAGAGGTCAAGAACTGTAAAGACAGATCTGGATCTGGTGGCTAGAAGGTCAGTGGTGCCCTTGCAGAGAGATCTTTTAGTAGATTGGGGCCAGAAGCCAGAGTGTAAGGTGCAAAGGGTTTTGGAGTGATCAGTAGCTATAGGCTACTCTTTCTAGGAGTCTGGCTGGAAGGGAAAAGAGGGAGACAGACAGACAGAGAGACACAGAGAGAGTCACAGAGACAGAGATAAAGACAGAGAGACAGAGACAGAGAGAAAGTTTGAGAGCATGGTGGGGTTAAGAGGCAAATTTTTAGGAAACAGGTAGTTTAAGCATGTTTATAGGCTTCAGGTAATGAGAAAGCAGAGAAGAGAATGGGAGAAAGGGGAATGGCGTCCTAAGAACTTTACAAATATAATCTCATTTGATCCTTGTAATAACTCTGTGGGGTAGGTGTTTCATTATCCCCATTATGTAGTTGAGGAAACTGAGGAAAACAGAAATTAAGTGACTTGCCCAGGGTCACACAACTAGTGTGTTTCTAAGGCTAGATTTGCACTTGGGTCTTTCTGATTGTAGGCCCAGAGCTCTATTGACTGCCCCTCTGGCTGCTTCTATAAGATACATGAGAGAAGGGGAATAATCTAGACAGCAAGGTTGATGAGGATGGGAAGTCATAGATGACTGGGTTCACTTTAGCAAAAACAAGGACTGCCAAGTCTTCTGAGACTGGAGGTGAAAAGGAGAACATGCGTGAGGACATAGTACAGTGGAAAGAGGGCCAGATTTGGAGCCTTGCACTCAAATCCTGCCACTGACAGCCACTAGTGGTATGACCTTGGGCGGGTAATTTATTTCTCTGGGCCTCATTGGTCAATGAGAGAGACTGGCCTAGATGAAACTTCTGGCTCTAATCTATGACCTTTTGACATTGAAAAGATCAGACGTGTGAAGGTGGGATTCATGTCAAATAGCCTCAATCCTCTCCATAAAGTGGGCGGTCAGGTCATCTGCTCAAAGTGAGGATGTGGGGGGTGAAATCAGGAACTTGAAGAAAGAGGAAAAGGCTTAAGCCACTGTTACAGAGAGCCTGTGAGTCAGTTTGAGGTGGACATGTTTTAGACAACCAGGTTAGTGCAATTCTGCCATTTTGTCTTTACTAGTCTTCCTCATGCACTGATCCAGGTGTGTGCTTCCTCTGCTCAGCACCCTTTGATTGATCCCCTTTTGCCCACTGAACAAAGTTCCTATTCCTTAGGTTGGCATTTGAGGCCCACACAAGTCCGGGACCAGCTTTCCTCTCCAGTTGTGTCTCCCACTGCTCTCCTGGGCCCCAGCCACACTGGTCTAGTGGCTGCCACTTGAACAGTCCCAGTGTTTTCTTGCTCCTCCTTTCATCATTCCACTTGCTGATCCCTCCCTATCCTCTAAAGTCCACTGAACTGCTCCCTCTTCTGGAAAGCCCTGGCCGATCTTCCATGTTAGTAATGGTCTCCCCTCCTCGGGCCCCTCTTAGCATTTTGGTCATTCTTATCTAACATACTCATCATATAATGTTGTCTAGCAGTGATGTCTGTGTCCGTGTCTTATTCCCCTAATACACTGCATTCCCCTAAGAGACTATAAGCTTGTGGAGGGTAGGGATTTGACTCAGCAAGCATTATTTTTTAAAGACAAGTGTGCCAGGTACTGGGGATGCAAGGGCAAAAGAAATGAAAGCAGTTCCCAGCCTCTGGGAACTTGCATTCTAGTGGGGTGGGATAGATAAGTCAATTGAAAACTATACAAAGAAAATATAATATAACCAGAGAGAGGGAAGGGCTAATACACTGGGGGATCAGGGTAGGCCAAAGGCAGGAGTTGTTACCGGAGATAAACCCGGAAGGCAGTGTGGAATTTCCAGAGGCCAAGGCAGGTCCAGGAATGAGGACATGCAATGTGTATAGGAAATAAGCAGGCCAAGCAGGTGGGTGTGGTTGGACTGTAGAGTATATTAGGGAGAGCATCACAATTATCTATAAAGGAAGACTGGAACCAGAGGGTTATTGTTTATCCTAAAGGCAGTAGTGAGCCATTGAAGCTTTTTGAGTAGGAGAGTAGCATGGACAGCTGTGTGCTTTAGGAAAATCACTTTGTCAGCTATGTGGAGGATGAATTGGAGGTTTAGGGTTGGGAGACACATTGGAAGACTGTTGTAATACTCCAGGCTAGAGGTGATGAGGACCTGAACTGGGGTGGTGATCTTGTGAGGCGAAAAAAAGGGACAGATGTGAGACCCATGTAACTCATTTAAACTTTGTATTTACATATACATGTATGTGTATATACATCCAGTGGTCTGTACACAGTAGGAGCTTAATGAATGTTAGGAGGGAGTAACAGCCCCTCCCTTCCCCTTGGAGCCGTCCCCAGCCTCTACTCTCCCTTCTTTCCCCTCTTCCTCGTACTCTCCCCCATCCCCT
The DNA here is from genome assembly GCA_011680675.1 of Gymnobelideus leadbeateri. Taxonomy (NCBI): domain Eukaryota; kingdom Metazoa; phylum Chordata; class Mammalia; order Diprotodontia; family Petauridae; genus Gymnobelideus; species Gymnobelideus leadbeateri. Next base: position 64,814 of record WOXC01000365.1, read on the forward strand.
CCTTTTCTCACCTTGCCTCCTCCATCTTGCTCTGCTCTACCTTCCTGCCCCTTTCCTCCTTCCCCTCTCTTCTCTTGATTCCTGCCATTCCCTAGATTACCCTTCCTCTCACCACTCCCAATTAAAAAACAACAACAAGCATCTGCCTATGTAATGGGCAATGTGTGTGTACACACGTGTTTGTGTGTGCACGTGTGTCTTCAGTCTGCAGGCCAGACCTCGGCGTGCGTGCACACGCGCGCACACACACACACACACACAGAGTCTCTCTGCCGGCACACAGGAAGTCACAGCTACCACTTGTCTGTTGGGCAAATAGCACCAGGCATTGCTGTTCACATCTTCAGGCTTTGTCCAGGAATATGCCTCTGTGACGAGTGAAAGCGTGCCCTTCCTCTCTGTCTCCATCTGTCTCGTGGGCCCTTTCATGTCCAGCCCTCTCACCACTGCACGACTCACCAGACATCAGTGCTTGGAAGGGCCTTAGAACATGGAATGTGGAATGCCAGATCTGGAGGGGCCCTCAGAGCAGGAAGATAGAGGGGAAGGACATTAGAACGGAGGAATGTCATAGTCTGAAGGGACCTTAGACCAGAAAGCGACTTTACAATAGAAGCTGGGTGCTGGCAGGTGCTCTAGAAAGTAGGAGAGTGGGGAGGGCTTGAATCCTTATCATTGTTTATAAAGCACCTACTGTGTGCTGAGCCCTGTGCTAAGCACTTCTAAAAAAATCATTTGATCCTTACAACAGCCCTGCAAGGTAGGTGCTGTTATCCCCATTTTACAGAAGTTGAGTGGCGTGCCCAGGTCACACAGCTAGGCAGGTCTGAGGCTGAATTTGAATTCAGGTCTTCTGACTCCAGACCCAGCACTCTTTGGACTAGGCCACATAGCTATCTCAAAGAAAGATCTTGTTGGTTGTGATGGGATATGAACCCATGCCCTGAAGAAACTGGAGCCTTAACTCAGTGCCTTAGCATGTTTGGCTGCACTAAAACTTAGAACCTTAGAACAGAGACTGCAAGACCCAGAGGGAACTGTAGGATACTAGAGCTGGAAGGAATGTTCCTCTATGGAAATGAATGATTTGAGTTAGGAGGCAAAGCGTAGAATGTTACATCCTGAAGGAACCTTAGAACAGAGAAGGTCAGAGCTGGAGGGAACCTCAGAACCCAGAATTTTCCAGCTGTAAAAAACCTTAGAACCCAGAACATGAAATGTTACAGCTAGGAGAGACCTTGAAGACAAGTCTAATGCTTCCTCCCACCTCCATACAGATGGGAAACTGAGGCTCGTAGAGGGGTGTTTGTTGTAGAGCTGATATTTAAGTGCATGCCTTCTGGCTCCCCAGCCTGGGCTTTTCTCACCACACAAGGCAGCCTGGCATCTCTCGATAAGAATCTTCTCTGGAGCAGAGCTAAATGAGTGACTTTATTTTTAGAGGCCACAGGAGAGGCAGAGGGAGGGAACAGTGTGGCACAGAGGAAAACCCTACACCAGGAGAGCTGCGTCTCCTCCACACCTCTCCATATCCTTTTCTCTACACACTGCACGCACACACCATCTGAAGCCTGTCTCCGCACACACCATCTGAAGCCTGTCTCCGAGGGCTGGTGGCTCCATCTGGCTAGGGCTTCTCAGCTCCCTGTCCCAGTGGCTTAAGAATCTAGAACTCAGTTCCAGGAACCTTTAACGCTTAACCCTGAGATTTCTGCATGTGGCCAAGATGTCCCAGCATGACTCTGACCCTGAGGCAAGTAGGGTGGGTCAGGTAAATGATCCAGGCTGGTGTGGGTTCCAGGAATGCTCAGGTCATGGACACAGCACCACTCCCTGACCTCTGTGCCATTGCCTACTCCAGGTGTGAGTCATGAGGCTGAAGGACCCTATGTGGATTGGGCTGAGCAGAGATGGTCTCACAAGGAGGCCGCAAGATTTAGAACTAGACGTGGCATCAAAGACCATCTAAGCCAAGGGATTTTTAACTTTCTGTGCATCATGGTGCCCTCTGTTAGTGACTGGTGAAGCCTATGGGCCCCTTCTCAGGATAATGGCTTTAAATGCATACAACAAAATATGTAGGATAACAAAGGAAATCTATTGTGTTAAAATGCATTTATTAAAACTGGTGGAAATAAATTCACAGACTCCAAGTTAAAAACCTCTGATTAAAGATAATCCACTTATTTCACAGATGAGAAAACTGTGGATAAGGAGAAGTTCCCCAAGGTCAGCCCAAGAAAGAGCCCTGGGACTGGAACCCAATGAGAATCCATTGGGATTCTCAATTCATAGTCATCACTCTACCCCACTCACTATCCCATAATGCCTTTTACCATAGGAGTCTGTCCCCATAAGAGGCAGATGTTAACACAGTGATTAGAGTCAGGAAGACCTGAGTTCACATTCAGACTCAGACATCTCCTAGCCACTTGCCTCAGTTTCCTTAACTGTAAAATGAGGTGAATAATAGCACCTTCCTCCCAAGGTTGTAGATGAGATAATATTTTATGAAAACAAAAAACCCCAAAACTCAGCAGGTGTCTGGCACATAGAAGGTACCATATCAATGCTGATTCCCTTCCCTCTCCCTTCCCCACAATCCAAGGTCCCAGTGAACTGTAGTGTAAAGGCACCTGGGCTTGGAGCCAAAGGCTGTGGGTTCAGATCCTGTCCCTGATACTTTGTGCCTTTGGAGTGACCATTTAACCTCCCTGAGCCTCAGTTTCTTCATCTGTTAAAATGAGAGGGAGTTGAAGTGGATAATCCCAAGATTTCTACGGGCTCTGATGTTGTGCTTGGATTGCAGACTCATCTTCCTGCCACCCCACTACAGCCCCTTCCTTGTTCTCATCCATCCCATTCAGCACCAGAACAGTCCTCAGGTTCCTCCTCCTTGCCCAGAAACCTCCAGTTAACCTATTACTATACAACGAAACCACAATTACCAGCCTAATGTTCGAGACTCTCCACAACCTGGCCCCAACCTACCCTCCCAGCCTCATCAATCCCTCCCTTCTTACACGCCTTGTTCACACATCCAGCGTTCACCTTCTCTTTCTGCTTTTGCACACATCGTCTCTTCCAGCCTGAAATATCTTCTCTGTGCCTCTTCTGGAACTGGATCCTTGAAGTTCTCAAGGTGCAGGCTGCTTCCTCTGATCCCTGCTGATTATACCATTTGGTCTCCTTTGTTCTTATTGCCTCGACCCCTATTTACAGGCTTGAGAGTAGAAACCATCCAATGTAATTTCTTCTCTTCTCAGATAGGGAAACTGAGGGTCAGAGAGGGAAGTGACTTGCCCAGAGTCATGCATCTGCTAATAATTGGTGGAGTTTAGACTTGACCCTATGTCTTTTGATAGCTGGTCTAGTCCACACCTTTGGTGCCCATAGCCTTGTACTACAAGCTATTCTTCCTGTGTGTGTCTGGTCTCCTCTCTCTCTCCCATAGTCTTCAAAGTTCAGAATAATTCTGCTTTTGTCTTTATCTCTCCAGTGGTTGGCACATAGTAGGTTCTTAATAAACACATGTTGAGTTGATCGATTGATTGACTGATTGATCTTCAGTATGGTCCCATGTGCAGAGATCAGTAAATGCTGGTTCTTGAGATCACAAGATTTAGAATTAGAAGGAACCTTGGTGACCATCTGGCTTGAAGCTTCTTCACTTTTTAGCAGTCTGGGGAGTCCTGGGGAGCCGTTCTCAGAATCATGTTTTTCAATGCAAAAGATAAAATATTTAAGATTATGAAGGAAATCAATTATATTGAAATACAGTTGTCAGAATGTTCAAAAAATTAAGAAACAAGCTCACAGACCCCAAATTAAGGACCCTGGATCTAGTCCAATCTCTCCATTTTACAGATGGGAAAACTGTGACTCCAACCCACTTTGATGCTCTTTCTTCTATGATGAACTTCCTTTACCTCACTTAGATTCAAGGTGAAATTAAATTCAGGCAGGCAGAGAGGGCTTGGAGCCTTCCAAAAAGTGGCTGAGGTTATCTGAACCCGGCTGGGCAGCCAACTTCCGGCAATTAAACTCAGAGCTCTAATTGGGGTGAGACCCAAGCAGTGGAGTGAATAGGGTTTAGCCCAGTAGATGGTTGGTCTGAAGAGCTGGGGGTGGGGTGCCCTGTAGGCAGGCACCTCTGCCCTCTTGGCCAAGCAGGGTTTGGGCCATTAATTTGACTCAATGGTCTTTCCCTATTGGGGATCAGGCAGAGGGAGCAAGACAGATGTAACAGTAGTCATTATCCCCAGGGAATTGCCCTGTCCTCAGTACTGATGAACCTGGGCATTTAACTTTGCTCATGGAATGGTCACTGGCAGCTTCCATCAGGTGCTTTCTCCCATGCCTACTTCTCATTCCCTCTTCTCCAATTTTATCTTCATTTTTCTCCCTCTTCTGGCTTTCCTCCACCTTCACTCTCTCCTTTCTCCTTCCCCTTCCTTTTTTCCCTCTCTGCCCAGGGTCTCCCTCCCTCCTCTTGACTCTCACTTCTATTCTCTTGCTCCCTCCTTTCCTCCTTCCTTAACTCTCCCTCCCATTCCCTAATTATTTCTTCCTTTCCCTCCTTCATCTGTCTTTTCCGTTCCTTCCTTCTTATTTCTCTATTATTATTCTTTTCCTCTCTCCTTTCCCCCAATTCTTCCTCTTCTCTATTTCCCCTGATTCTCTCCCTCCCTCTTTTTCCTATTTCCCTCTCTGACCTACCCAGGATGCCCTCCCCCCTCTCTCGTTCTCATCTATTATTCTCTTCCTTATCTCTCAATCTCTCCCTCCTTTCTTCTTACATCTCCTTCTCCTGCTTCTCTTTACCCCTTCTCTCCTTCAAGTTTTCCTTTCCTTTCCTGTCACTCTGCCCTCTGGTCTTTTCCCTTTCAAAACTCAGAGCACAAAAGTTCTGAAAAGTCATCATGGGCTGGTGGAAAAAGCTTTGGACTTAGGGTGTTTCCATAGAACATCCACAAGATGTAAGTTCAGCACTTATGGGCTTGTGACCTTGGGTAGGTCACTTCACATCTCAGCCTCAGTCTCCTAATCCAAAAAATGGCGTAATAACACATGTATTGCCTCCCTCCTATGGTTGTTGTAAAGAAAGGTCTTTGAAAATCTTAAAACTCCATCTTGATCCACTTTAAGGTTTCTAAATACCATAGCCCTAGGATGGTGGTAATTCAAGTATTTTATAATGTGAGAAACTGAGTCTCAGCTGGTAGGCATTTATTAAGCATCTACTATGAGTCAGAAACTGTGCTAATCTCCAGGGATACAAAGCAAGTAAAAATAGTACTTGGTCTCTGAGAACTTAGAATCTCAGTCAACTACAATTTATTAAGCTCCTACTATGTGCAAATACTCTGTTTAGCACTGGGGAGATATAAAGAAAGGTAAAAGCCAGCTCCTGCTCTTGAGGGGCTCAGAGACTCAGGGAGAATTGGTTAGTTATTTTTCTTTTTTTTTTCTTTGCTTTTTTTTTTGCTTTTTTTTTTTTTTTGGAGGGCAATTGGGGTTAAGTAACTTGCCCAAGGTCACACAGCTAGGTTTTTGTTTGTGTGTGTTAGGTGTCAGAGGCTGGAACCGAACTCCAGTCCTTCTGACTCCAGGGCCAGCGCTCTACTCACTGAGCCACCTAGCCGCCCCTGTTAGTTATTTTTCAATCATGTCTTTCTAGGCTGTGCCTTTTTCCAGCAAGGTGGATAAAAGGTGAAAAAAAATGAAGTGGGGGGTTGTCCCCAAGGCTTTTTGCCTCCCACTCCCCAGACTCAATCTCGGGAAGAGGACAGGAAATCCAACTAGCTAGCCCTGTAGAGTTAGTTCTGGGGGCCCATAGGGCTGGACTCTGCCCTCCTCCTTCCTCTTGGTCACACGTACCAAAGACATGGGCATGAAGGTGCCCCCCACCAGGATCCCCCTCCCCCAAAGCCCAATTTAGCACCATAGGGGCTGAGAGTTTATCACCTGTGATTGAAGCGTCTGTCTGTACCAAGCTAGTGCCTGAATGTACCATCTGCCCATGACTGGGAATTTGAATTGGCACCCGCTGTCTCACCCAGAGGTTCCCACAAAGCTGTCTTTTGGTTTAGAGCTACCGTGGATCTCTTGTCCCTTGTTCTTGACGGCTTATTTTTAATCAGCTGTAGCACAGTATGAAGGAAAGAGGACTGGAAGGGAGTTGGGAGGATTGGCTCTAGTCCCAGCTTTCTCAATAATTCAAGGTGTGGTTTTCAGTAAGTTTTGCCAGCTCTCATTTGAAGACTCAGTTTCCTCATCCAGGATCACACAAGCAGAGATTTAGCGCTGGAAGGGGCTTCAGAAACAATAGCAACCACAACAACAGCAATGAGGAGGAGGATGTTGATAACTAGCACTTATATAGTGCTAACTATGTACCAGACACTGCACTAAGGGCTTTATAATTATTATCACATGGGATCTTCACAAAAACCCTCAGAGGCAGTTGCTAGTATTATCCCCATTTTACAGATGCAAAAACTGAGGAAAACAGGTTAAGTGACTTGCCCAGGGTCACACAGCTAGGAAGTTTCTGAGTCTGGATTGGAACTCAGGTCCTCCTGACTGCAAGCCCAGGGCTCTATGCACTGTGCCAGTTGGAAGGGACCACAGAGGCCATCTTGTCTAACCCTCTCATTTTACAGAAGAGGAAACTGAGGTTCAGGGATGTAAAGTGATTTTCCCAACATTATACATGTAGTGTTAAAGGTAAGATTTGAATGCAGGCCCTCATATTCAAATCTGGATCATAGTTCCTTATCTATAAAATGAGGGAGTGAGACTAGAGGACCTAGAGTTAATGTTCTATGTTTCCAGCATAGAACTCTCATTTTATAGATAAGGAACTGTGATCCAGATTTGTTTAAATCACAAATAGCGATTGGGAGGGACAGGGTTCAGACCCATGTGACTCTGTCTGATGAAAAGGTTCAATTGTAGAATCATGGGATTTATTTATTGGCAGGGACTTTAGACAGAATTTATCCAACCCCTCCCTTTGACAGATGAAAAACCTGAAATCCCAAGAAGATTAAGACTTCCCCAAGCTTGAATGTGCAGTTAATGACAGGTCAGATTTGAACTCAGGCTTTCCAATCCCACACTCATCACTAAGATTTCCTCTGGCTCTTAATTGTCCAAGTCATCCTTGTGTCTGAAGAGTCTCAGTCTCTGGGCTGGGCTGTCAGGGGTTGGCCCCGGGGGGACACCAGTGGGTGCAGGGTCACAGGGCAGTGCAGGGCTTATGAGGTATGTAAAGAAATAAGAAACATGTCAACAAAGGACTCTAGTGGGCATTTATCTCTTGAGATAGGAATTTTCCTCCTGTAGTAAAGAAAGCATTCCATGTAAAGGCAGTACCTGAGTTCAAATCCCAGAGCTGCTGTTTACTATTTGTATGCAATGGAAAATATGTTAGATTTGGAACCAGAGAGTCTGGGTTCAGATCTTGATTCTTCCATGTACTAGCTATGTGTCTGTGGGCAAGTCACTGAACTTTTCTGGGTCAGAAAACGTAAATGAGAGCTTTGGCTCAGATGATTCCTGAGCTCCTTTCTCCCTGAATCCACCCCCCTCCAGAATTAATGGGGAGCAGCCTTTCTTTTCTCCCATGAGGTCTGAATCCCTTCTTCCTTCTCTTCACCCAAAGAAATCAAAAGGGGTTTTCTGAATTAGAACTAGCATTTAATGGAAGGCAGATGAAGTCAAACCAACTTGAACCATTGGTTTCTAGAGCCTGGGAAGAGTAGCCTGTTCTATGGCTGATCTGGCCAGAGTCAGGTCTGGCTTCCTGGGTTAATGTGGCCCTTCTGTTGAACTGCCCTCTCCACTTAAGCTGCCCACAGTGCTATCATCCTGCATGGCCTTCCATCCCTGAGCCCGGCCACCAACCCAACCCAGCACTCCACCCCAACTGGAAGCTGGGATGCTGCCCATGTGCCCCTTAGGGCTGGCAGACTCAGTTACTAGCCCAACTGGAGAGCCTCTGCCATCAGCCCCAAGACTTTGAACTCCCATTCCTTCTCAACCTACATTGACCCCCAGACTCCAGCTTGTGGCCTAAATGGGGAAAAGTGTAGGAGGGGTAGGATTGAATATTGAGTCAGGGAACCTGAGCTCCTATCACTTACACTCTTGGGCAAGGTACCTCCCTTCCTTTCTCCAACTCTGCAGAATGAAAAGATTGGACTTCATGGCCTCCCTGTTTCCTATTAGCTCTAAGTCTGTCATCCTTTGTTAGGGTCCATAATGATGATAATGATGCTAGTATTTCTATAAGGACAGCTACATGGCACCACAAGTAAATGTTGGCCTTGGATTAGAGGAAAATATGGATTCAAATCCCATCTCAGACATTACCTAGCTGTGTGACCCTGGGCAAGTCATTTTTAGCCTCTTACCTTCAGGTTCCTCATATGTAAAGTGGGGATACTAGCCCCTACCTTCCAGGGTCATTATGATGATGAGATGACATTTGTAAAGAACTTTCAGACCTTAAAGGTTGGTATAAATGCTAGCTACGGTGATTATTATATAAAACTTTACTAATTCAGTCTCATTTCATCCTAAGAACAACCAGGAGAGGTTGTTGCAATTATTACCCCCATATTACAGAAGGAGAAACTGATTCTGAGGAAGGTTAAGTGCCTTGCCCAGGGCCACATAGTAAGTCAATGTCTGAGACAGGATTTGAATTCAGGAATCCCTTACTCCAGGTCAGAAACTCCATCTACAACAGCTCCCTGCCTTTATCTTCATTCTAATACCTCTTCCACATGACAGCTATTGAAGGGTTTGAAAGCTGTGTCCACTTTCCCCCTAATCTCTCTCTTCTCTGAGCTGAACTCATCTAGTTTTCACTTAAGAAGTAGAGAACAGTCAAAAGTGCCTTGAATTTGTAGCTGGAGGCTTTGGATCTGGTCTTCTTGGCTCTTCTGTTTAGTTGTTTGACTTTGGGGAAGGAACTCTGGGCTTCTATTTTCTCCTCTGTAAAAGAGGGTTAGTACTTGTCCTTTCTGCCAGACAGAATTTCTGTGAGGAATGTGCTTTGATAACCTCTAAGTGATAGAGAAATATGAATTCTTATGACATGGTGTCAGATGCTTTACCATTATGGTCACCTTCCTATGAACATGATTGTCCTTGTGCATTTGTAGACCGCTGTAGCCCTACTTTAGGCTGCATGGAGAAGCCAGGTCCAGAATCAGGGAGAGGATGGCCCCACAGTATGGTCAGATAACACCTGGAGTCTTATGTTCAATTCAAATTTTAGGAAATACATTGACAACCTGGAGACTGGTGCTTGAAATTAGTCTTTCATGTTTCCCTTATGGTACTGACATTATTGCACCTAATTAATCTATTTTCTATTGTCCAGAGAAGGGCAACCAACTTGTCATATGGGGATGAGTTGAAGGAACCAAAAACTTTTGGCCTGGGGAAGATTTGGGAAGGGGAATGGGGAGAAGGACAGAGATGGGACATAATAACTGTCTTTTAGTGGTTGAAGTTTTATCATAGGGGACAGTTTGACTTTGTTTTGCTTGGTCCTAGAAGGCAGAAATTACAGCTACTTTGGTTTCCTTTATAAAATTCCTAATAACCACAGCTTTCCCAAAGTGGGATGGACTGCCTTGGAAGGCCACGTATTTCTCTTTCTTGGAGGTCTTCGTACAAATATTGGAAAGAGGATTCTTTTTAGGTTACCAATTGGATGGCCCTGGAGATGCCTTCCAGCTCTGTGTGTGGCAAAGGCCTGCCATCTCACAGTCTATTAGTCACAAGGGGGAGCAGGTGTGAAAGTGTGGCTGCCTCAGTGATTCACAGTCTTGCAGTTGGAGACACATGTCAGAACAGAAGCTCCTGGTGGGTGGGGAGCTTTGCCTTTTATTCTTAGGACAGGGTGATCTGTGGTGGCCTTTGGCAGCCTCCCACCCTTCTTCCTACCAAAGCCCTGCCTGGGACAGTCCCAGCACCACTACCCCTTGTTGACCTGAGTGTTCTCTCTACAGTGCATGGTGGGACCACAGTGGACAGGACTCCATTCTCCCTGCCTCCGGGCACCAGTCCGTTTGCATCCTGACACCGTCTGACCCAGGTAGGACCAGGCGAGAGGCAAACTCATGTACTTGCCTCATGTTCCATGAGGATTGTGGGTGCTGGTGTGTGTGTGTGTGTGTGTGTGTGTGTGTGTGTGTGTGTGTGTGTGTGGTGTATGTGGGGGGGGGGGCGGTTCTTCAAAGCCACATGGTCAGTTCTAATTGCATTTTGGTTCATTAAGCCCAGGTTGGCTTTGGACTATGGTCTCTGCTTCTGACCTGACGGTCCTTCCTTCTTCTATCTGAGGCCTGCTATGACCTCAGAACACCAAGTATCATGCCCAAGAACATGACTAAGGAGTGAGTAGGGGGGAGGAGGGGGCAACATTGAGCTTCCCATCAGGAGTCTAAATGGAGCGATCCTTCTAGAGAGAAATTCTCACAGTCCTTGTAGGGGCCACGCCTCTCAATCTCAGGGTCCATTAAAACCATCCGAAGCCACAGGCCCCCTGTGGAGGCATCTCTCTCCTGTTACAGATGACTTGGGGTAGAGCAAAGGAAGCCTTTGTAATACACAATTTTGCAATGTAGTTTGGGTATTAGGATCCTGTAACCACCTAGTGCAAGGATCCTGCCTCATCTGATATGGGTACACCCCAAGAGAATATTGGAAGATGTAGGAGATACTTGTAAAGGATGTTAGCTGTCAACAACATTAGCGTGCAGACTCAGGACTATCAACACCTTGGTTTCTTCTGTTTGCAGATATCCAGTAGTTTACAGCACAATCCGATAGAAAAGACTTTACCAGGGCCATGTACAGCATGTGAGGATGCAGGCACAAGACACTCAGAGAAGGTCACCCAAGCAATGAATCCCCCTCGAGCCATTCTGCTCTTCCATCAAAAAAATTGTATCTGAATCTCTTGTTCACCTCTCCATCACACTCAGCTCTACAGCCACAAAATAAGGGCTGGTCTAAATACTGACCCAGAGATGGGAGTTCTCCCTGCTAGCTTCTACTGCCTCCAGGTAGCATCAGTGAGGATGAGACTGGTGCCCTCACTAAGGTTCACGCAACAGCTGCTGCCCTCCTGTCCCTATACCTCATCCATACTGCTGCCTAGCTCATGGTAGCATTGGGGTGCTTGGTTACCCTTTGCATCCCTACTGCTCTGCAGCTCTCAATTATGTCTCCTAAGTTCCCCCTAGAGGGGAGGTTCTTAACTTCTTTTATGTCCTGGACCCCTTTGATAATCTGGTAAAGCCTGTGGTCCCTTTCTCAGAATAATGCTTTTAAATGTCTAAAATAAAATGTATCTTATTACAACGAAATCCAATTACAGTGAAATATGATGATCAAAATATTTTTTAAAAAACAAGTTCATGGATTCTACTCCAAGAACCCTTGTCCTAGTCAAGTGTCTCAAGTGTCTAGTAGGCACTTTGTCTTTTTTTTTTAATACTTTGTAGTTTGGTTTCTAATTGAGGGTGTTTCTCAGCCTTCCGTGGTCACAAGACTGTTCTTCCTGGGACAGTATCTCTCCATTGTCTCTCTGCCCAGCACTGAGAGTATGTTTGAACTCTCATTCTCTCAACTCTAGCCAGACCTCCCTTTTTGGCTCATCCTCCACCACTGTCACCCAGAGTACTAGACCATCATCCTCTCTCTCATCAGAGGGAAGCTATAGGGCATGCTGTGGGCACCTCAGGGTTGGGATGGGTACATGGGAGGGAAACGTTCAGTTGGTGTATATTTGTATCTTCTGCTGGATTTTGTATGTAGTTCATTTCTCCTTGGAAGATTTGGGCAGAGGATTAGGACATGCTTTGATCTGTAAAATGACCTTGAAAAAGGGATTGAGATCCTGAGCCTTTAATAACCTTATTGTTCTACAGTATAAGTGGTCGGCAGGAGAAGAGTAATATGAATTCCTTTGAGGCATCCTTTTGGCTCCTTCCTTGGGAAAGGAGTGAATGAGGGAGGTGGGAGGAAGGAGAGCATGAAGTTCAAATAGAGGGGTGAGACTACTAGACCTGGAATCTTGGGATCCTATAGATGCAGAGTGGGGAGGGACAGGACCTGCTCAGTCATATACTGCCTGTGTGACCTCAGGCAAATTATTCTAATTCTCTGAGCCTCTGTTTCCTCATCTGTAAAATGAAACTGGCAGATGACATGACCCCAAATGTCCCTTCCTGCTTCAGGTTTATGGAGCCTATAAAAAGGGCTCAGGACTGATTGTTTTATATCTTTTGTATCCATTGGTCTAAGCTTTGCACTAAGTTTTTCTATTGTTCTTATTTTCTATTACTTGAGACTATATCTATATGTATGTATGTATACATGTATATATAGAAAGGGGGGAAGGAGGGAGAGGGAAAAAGGAGAGGGAGAATATACACACCCACTCACACATTCTTCTTTAAACTCTTCTTTCTCTTATCCAAAGCAAATTAAGGTTAATATATTTATATATGTTAACATATGTAACTATAAATATTGGATAGATATGTGTATATATTATATATAATGCAACAGAGAGAGAGAGAGAGAGAGAGAGAGAGAGAGAGAGAGAGATGAGAGAGGAGAATGCTTTTATTTCTTGCTAAAGTTGGGGATTCTGAGTACCCAAAGAAAAACTATGGAAGAGCTAATAAAAGCTATCCCACCCCTAGCTCCCTCAATCCCAAAGTTCTAGGGACATTCCAGGCTCTTAGAAATGAAAGACCAGAAAAAACATGAAAAATATACCTCCTTCTGTGCTCTGCCAAGATAGGTATGTGCTCTGTGTGCACCTGTGGGGGTTCTGGGCATTGCTATCTGCCTTAGTTGATAGTCTGGTTAGCTGTGATTTTTTTCCCCCTTCATTTTTATTTGAAGAAGGGATGGCTCATTGGTTAGGGAATATTTATTGACTGGCTGACTGACAGCATGGTAAGTAATGTCCAAATATCCATACCTTCATATAAAGCTTGGAAAAGTCTGCCTAAATGTCTGGTTTCCTTGGACTTAGGAGGGTGATAAGATGTGTAGTCTGAGGTCTCTGACCTCTGGGATTCTCACATGGGCTCAGAGGGAGGGAGACTAGCTAATTCTGCCCCTGGACCAAGTAGGGTTGGGAGTTGAGTTTAGCTATCATTTGGAGGAAGTATAGTATGAGATGCTACAAGGCTTCTAAGAATCACTCCTAGCATGAGGCTGTGGCTGTCATGTGGGATGGAAAGGGCATCAGGGTTTGCAGGTGAAGAAACATCCTGGCATGAGACCACTAGTATGATATTGATAGCACCCTTTAAATTTACCACCCTAGGGCAAAACCCCATGGACTCTACCCTAGTTATAGCTCTCCCAGGGCTTTGTATTGGTAGTACAGTCATATTTCTCTTCTTTTGTTGGTCTGAAATTTTTAATTATTGTCTGATTTAAAGGACTTCAGGTGAGAGGTGGCGTTTAGGGAATGGTAGAATGTAAAACCAGATATCATATTTAGACAGTGGTGAAAGTTACAAAAGAGTCGCTGTAATATAGAGGAAAATTGGAAGGCTTGGGTTCAAATTCTGCCTTTACTATATACTTTGGTGAAAAAAGTGACATTTTATGTGACTGGGAAAACCACTTCTTTTTGGTTCTCAGTTTCCTTTTCTGTAAAATGAGAATGTTGGACTAGATCGTCCCCAAGCCCCTTTTCCATGCTAAATTCTAGGATCCAAGTAATGCCCCTTTTGGGCTGGGAAGGCTGACCGTAGTGATTGATGATGATTGTCTAACTAGAGCTTAGGAAGGGTGTGGTCAGTGTCTACAGAAGTACTGCCCTCCTCCCTCATTGAAATCATGGATCCTGGAAGCACTGACCTCTAAGAACAAGCATGACACAGTAAAAACAATACCAGTTCTGGATTCCAAGGACCTGGCAGATCTTATCTCTTTGACTCATCCCTGGTGTGACTTTGGGCAAATCATTTAAAAGGATTAGTCTAGATGGTCTCAGAGGTCCCTTTCAAGGGACATTCTAGATCTGGTATGCCTTCACCCTAAGACATCTCAGTAGGCCTCTTTAAAGACAGAAAAGAGAGCTTAATGTGCATGAGACCAGTGGGCCAAGAGGTGGCAGGAGGGAGGACCTGGGGATAGAAAGGGGAAGAATCATTGGTTTATCATTAGAAGGGACCTTGGTGATTTCTAGGTCAGGGTTTCTTTAATTTCTGTGTGTGTCATGGTCCCCTCTGGCAATCTCAGGAAGCCTATGGACGTCTTCTTGGAATAATTTTTAAATGCATAAAATAAAATACATAGGATTATAATAGAAACCAATTACATTAAAATGTGCTTATTGAAAAAAAATTTAAATAAGTTTATGGACACCAGGTTAAGACCCCCTGATCTAGACCAGCTCCAGTGAAACCCACAAAGTGTGCTGTCCAAGTTCACATGGGGCCCTCTTATGTATGATCTGTTAGGATATCCAGGACTTAACCATTTTCCCATTCTATCCAGTGAGAGATGAAGGGGAGGGTGCCTTGCATAGGGCAAGAGGACAGTTGCAAAGAAGGGGAAGAATGGAGGAAAAAAATAAGTCTTTTCCAGGTTTCATTTTTGCAGACCATGGGAAAACAGAAGTAAATATAAACTGCATTCCACTAGCTAGGGGCACTGAAGGGGAGAAGAATGGATGAAGGTGGATTTTCACAGGAGCGAATGGGCAGAGGCAGAGAAACAAAGAGCCCCCCTTCTCCCCAGCCCCAGTCATACATAGCCAGACTCGATAGGCCAAAGCGCCGAGCTCTGCCCCGTTCATTGTGGAGCTGAGCTGCGACCATGGCCATAATCGATGCATCATGGTGACTGGATGAAGAGCCAGAGATCTGAGGACTCAGAGGAAAGGGACTTAGAGATCAACTCATCGAATGCCCTTAGTTTAGAGAGGAGCAAACTGAGACGTGCTTTACTCGAGATGGAACAGGTAGGATCTGAACCCTGACCCATTTCTCCTATGTCCTGCTGTCTCTGGGGAGGAATGGGAAGTGTTCTCTCCAGAGAATGAGCCCCATGAGGAGAGAGGTCAGGCCTCCCAAGGTTCCCCAGGAACAAGACTGGGGAGAGAAGGACCCTGGTGAGCTGCTGGAAACAAGAAAGCATTTCAGAGGCAGAGAAGTATAGTGTGAAGGGGGATGGTCTTGGAGTCAAAAGGCTGCTTGGCATTTCCCTTGTATCTGGTGCAAGCCACTTCACATGATTCAGAATGTGTACAATTACACACACACACACACACACACACACACACACACACACACACACACACACACACCCCAGGCACATCAGCCCGGCTCCACCGAGGCATTCACACACACAAATGTACATGGGCAGGCACATGAACAAACGCACATATAAACAGGCACATATACAATTGCCAGGCATCAGCTTCTCCCTACATACACACTCACAAACACCCACTGACACACTCATGTCTTTAATGTGTACAATCATACTTGTATACACATGGATAGATTGTCAGTTATGTATATACCCATTCACAGTCACACATATAGACATATTAATACACAGACACAAATACAAGGACCTCTCCCCTCAAAGCATCCATGTGAACACACATGCACAATACACAAAATCATACTTACACACCCACAAACACCCATTCCCAGCTCTAGCCAGTGATAAAGTCCTGAATTCTTCAGAACCCCTAGCCCTGCCCCCTCTCCCCAACTCAACAGCCCTACTTGGTTCCTCTCCCTCTCTCTCTCCCAGATTCCCAGGACCCCCTTATTTCCCATCTCAAAGGCATAGGGAGTCTCAGGCATCTTTACCCACAAAATAATTTACTTCTTTGGTAACAAGAGTGATGCCCACTTCCAGGCAAGGTAAGGCAACAAAGCATTTATAAAGTACTTATTATATATGCCAAGAACTTGGCTTCCTATAGGAGGGAGCACTTGAGGAGGGCATTGAAAGAAGCTAGAACCTACAGATACAAACAGAAAGAAAGGCAGCCTTTGGCCTCACAGAGCTTACACTCTAACAGAGGAAGACAGCACATAAAAGGGAGCTTTGAAATTGTGTGTGTGGTGTGGAGGGGGAGAGATGAAGGCACTTGGCAGCACTGTGGTGAAAGTCCAGTGGAGACAGGACAGCAGGGAGAGGGACGATAAAGACTTGGCAGGTCTAACCAATACTTCTTAAAAAAGAGCTCCTGGGAAAAGCCAATCCATCAGAGGGAAATGCAGGAGGCATGGAGGGCACTGCCAGTGTGTAAAGTCCAGGGATGGCATGAACCTCCTGATTGAAGAAGTTTGGGGGGAATGTGGTAAAAGTCAGGGAGATGCATGAGAGCATCCTGGAGAGGAATGGAGGACTGAGCAAGGCCAGGCTGAGGGGCTGCCTAAAGATCGAATCCATCCCCTAAGCATCCTTAACATTAGATCTAACTGGTGAGCATACTGGATGTCTCTAGGTGTATGTATCCTTTCTATCTTTTAAGGGACGATGGGATGTAAAAGGCAACCAGGCTCTTTTCTGCTACTGGGATTTTTAAAAAAACATCTAGGTTTCCTGGAAGGCCTAGTCCCCCTGGGAGGGCTGATTCCCTTCTAAATCTTCGTTAGGGACAATTGGTGCTAATGAATAAAAGATTGCAAATCCACATCACCTCTTGCCAAGTCCTAACACCGCTTCCAGTGAAAGTGTCTGTTTCCAGGAGCTTGAGTTGGGTGTTGGTCCCACTGAAAACTTCAGCACATTTTCTAATCTGAAATTACATTTCATTGCCTGCCATTCCTCCTGGGGCTTCCTTCCCAATTTCAGGGAGGGTGGACATCAGGGCAATAAATCTCTGAAGCTCTTCCAGGTTTGACAGCTTGGATGAGTCTGTGTTCACTTGGGGAAGTGGGGGAAATAATGATTTAGTTGGTACTGTTCTCATGGGCCTGGGGGTCTTGGGTTTCTCCCAACATAAAATAAAAGAATTATTCCTCTTAATAAGGACTTTGTTCCTCCACCCCATCTATCCCCACACACCCCGCCCTTCTTCCTCTTCACTCAGAGCTCTGTAGGAAATAGGATCTGTCTCCCATCATCGCAGGGCATGAAACAGCTAAGAGGCAAGAGGTCCAGGAGCCAGCATTGGGGGGAAGAGGAGGAGAGGGAGAAGTGAGGGATGGCCAGTAGGGGAGTCTGCACAGGCCATCATCAGCATGCCAGATCTTGCCTTCCCGGGACCTCTGAGGCAGCTAGTAGTCATCCACAGTCCCACAGGAGCGTGCATTGTAACTACAGGCAGACATCTGCACCAAGCCAGACTGCCTTGGAGATTCCTCAGCTAGACTCCTGAGCAAAGACACTGATGCCTCCACCAAATGCCTTAAATAATGAGTTAGCCTCCATGGTGCCTCCCCACAGAGGCAGATTCTCCCTAAAGTAAATGGGCCCTTCCCCACCAGTGCACATCCTCCCCGATTTTACACACAATTCTACACAAACCCCCACGTCAGGGGCAGGCTGGAGCCGGCTCCTACAGCTCACAAGCTGATTGTTACATTTTCAGTGGAAGTATTTACAACTCAAAGTCAGCAAATGTTAGAAACCAGGCTTTGGTTTAGTGCTTTGTTGATTGTCTAGACTTAAGAAAGTGATGGAGAAAATGTTAACTCACTTTAAAAATAAAGTATGTCACACAGTTTTGAAGAGCTAATTGTGAAATATTTACCAGTATAAGACATAGATAGAACTGAATATAGGCCTTAAACTATTTTGCTGTTTAGTTGTGTCCAACTTTTCATGACCCCATTTGGGGTTTTCTTGGCAAAGTTACTGGAGTGGTTTGACAGTTCCTTCTCCAGCTCATTTGCAGGTGAGGAAACTGAGGCAAATTGGGTTAAGTGACTCACCCAGGGTCACACAGCTAGTAAATATCCGAGACCAAATTTGAACTCAGGTCTTCCTGACTCTAAGCCTGGCATTTTGTGCACTTTGGCGCCACCTCGTTGCTTAAACTATACTTACCCCCCAAATGCAAAATAACTCAATGATAGACTCCCAGTTCTACTGAATCCTATGCTCTACATAAACTATAACCATGTATATTCCCTAAGCCACACCCGATAGAGTGGTAATACAGAAAGAAGAGCACTAGTTCCAGAGTCACAGTACTGGGGGTCAGACCCCACCTCTGATGCTTACAATCTGTGTGACCTCGGGCAAGTCAAACTTACTGCCTTCTAAGTGCAATAAGAGCTTCTTGTTCTTCTGTAATCTGGCTACAACTGACTCTTCCAACTTTATTTCATCCAATTCGCCTTTAATATAGTCAGGAAGGAAGGAAGGAAGGAAGGGAGGGAGGAAGGGAGGGATGGAAGGAAGGAAAAAGAAAGAGAGAGAGAGAGAGAGAGAGAGAGAGAGAGAGAACGGGGAGGGAAGGAAGGAAGGAAGGAGAGAAAGGAAGGAAAGAAAGAAGGATGGAAGGAGGAAAAGAAAGAAGGAGTGAAGGAAGAATGGAAAAGAAATTGGGGAATAGGCTGGTGCTTTAGAAAGAATGCTGGTTTTAGAATCAGACTTTGCCAGTTCCTTCTGGGGCCTCAGTTTTCTCATCCATAAAACAAGGGGCTTGGACTAGAGATGATCTCCAAAGTCTCTTGCTATTTGAAATCTCTAATCCTAGGGAGAGAAGGACAGAATGGGAAGAAGGGCAGAAAGGGAGACAGAAATAAGACAGAGAAAGGAAAAAAGAGAGAATGAAGGAGAAAAAGATACCAAGAGAAAGAAGACTGGGAAAGAGGAAAAAAAGAGAGCTCTGGGAAAAGAGAAGGTGATGATTTTGAGAAATGGGAGAAGGTAGACTGGGAGGTGACAGGAATGGAGACAGCAGGAGAAGCCCTTTACCCAGGCAATCGTACTGGCACTCACTCACTGCCACACAGGTCAGCATTTTGGACTCAAGTGAACCATCATTGTTCTTGGCTGGTGAGAATCTGCCACCTCCCGATTGCTTCATTTTGCTGAATAATGCATTTGCTCCAAAAGAAGGTGATTGATCAGAGACAACTGAAACGGGAAAGAGAGAGAAAGAGGGAGATGGAGACAAACTGAAACAGGACAAGGAGAATTGAAATTGAAACAGGAGAGGAGAGGAAAGAAGAGGAGAGGAGAGGAGGGAAGGAGAGAAGGAGGGAAGAAAAAGAAAGGAAGGAAGGAAGGAAGGAAGGAAGGAAGGAAGAAAAAGAAAGAAAGAGTAAGAAAGAAAGAAAGAGCCTCAGTTTCCCTATTTGGAGGCAAACTTAGGGAGAAAGACCAAAGACAACAGGGAGCTTGAGTGCCAGGCCCGGCCCTGCAGACATCTGTAGAGTAGGGAGGGAGTGGTGACTGCCTCTCCCACTCTAAAGTAAGAGGAAACAGCAATAATAGCATGGCTGAGAATACAATCCTCTCCTGCTGTGATAATTATAAAAGCTGACATTTAAACAGCCTTTTGAAGCTTGGAACCAGGAAGCCCTGGATAGTGGTTTGTGTGCTAGACCTGACAAAAAGATGACCTGGGTTCAGATCCTGCCCAGGATACACTCAGTGACCCTAGGCAAGTCATCTTACTTATCTGAGCCTCAGTTTCTCCCTCTGTGAAATGAGCATAAGAGAAAGCATCTGCTTCATGGGGCTATTGTAAAGATCAAACAATGTAGTAGAGGCTTGTCCTTTGCAACCCCTGAAGTGCTGTAGGAATGTGAGCTGTTGTCATGACAAAGTACCTTATCTACACAGTCTCATTTCCTAGGGAATCATAAGGGTTAGCTATGGAGCCAATTTTTTAAAAGTATCTCCCATTTGCAAGTCATTGGAGATAAAGAGATTTTTAAAAAGGGAACCATCCCAACTCTCAAGCAGCTCTCCATTAGGAGGCATGACATATAAATATGGAAAGAAGAAATTCACAAAAATACAAGAGTTGCAGAAGTTGAGACCATCAAGAGAGGCATCCTGTAGAAGATGGTGTCTGAACCATGTCTGTCCTGTTAGAAAACACTATTCCCTTCAACAGTAGATGAAGACTTTCCATGGACCAGATCTGACCTACTAATGGAATCTGATGGACCTTGCCTTCCACCTCACTGCAATGCCTGTAGAACATCCAGACCTTTCCATCCACCTTGGTGCTGCACTTTCTTTTGTGTTGACTCCCTCATTGGAGTGTGACCCCCATGAGAATAAGGACCATCTGGCTTTATTCCCAGTGCTTAACACAATGCTGGGCATATAGTGAGCACTTAATAAATGTTCCATTCGTTCATTCATTCATGGGAAGGGCTGGTCTTCCCTACTATCCCCTTGTGACCATTTGCTGCCCATACCAACCCATCTGCTTTCCAGTTCCCATTGCTAAAGTTTTAATGATTTTTCCTGCAGGTTATACCAAAATGTTAAAATCCTCTCCACCCACAAAGCAGTGGTTATTTCAGTTAAAAGTGCTTGTAGCCAGCTTGTCTGAGACGAATCGTGCAATTTGTAAGCCTTCTGTGCTCGGGGCGACTGCAGAAGCCTCTGGAGGCCCACCTATTTGGACCCCTGAAGCTTCAGGGGGTGGAGAGTATAGAGAAAAAAAGGAAAAGACCATAGAAATGATAGTTCAAACCCCCTTGATTTACAAAGGAGAAAACCTCCCTGTTTCTCTCTCTCCTCTGCAGAGGTGGGGGTCCAGTAAATTCTTTTTGAGTGATTTGGAGGGAGGTATTTGGGAAAGCAATGGGCAGAAGCATGGGCTGCTTACTCTGTTACCAGTTGGTCAAGATGGAGAGCTGGGTAGGAGTGAGACCAGAGGACTGGCTCCCCTGCTCAGAAACATCGTCAGCCTCCCAGCTCCAAAGAATGAATTCCTTGATTGCTGCCTTGACCCAGTTGGCTCTAGAGCTCCCCTCTGCATCTGCCGGCTTGGGGGACTGCCTCTATTACCTTCCCTTGCTCCTCTGTCTAATCACCACCTCTTTGTCTCAGCCCCTGGGGATCCCTGCTCATTCATTGTACTAAGTGCCTTTCTCCCCACCCCCCGTTCCTCAGAACCAAATTTATGCTTAATCCAGGCTGCCTCTATCACATGCTTGAACATTTTGGCTGATGAATGTCTTGAGCTAGAGTGTCCTTTTATTCAAAAACCTAATTGAACACCTTTTCCCTAGACCCTTTTGATGGTGTTGCTCCTTAGGAAGGCTCATGCAGATGGTGCTAGTTGTTCTTCTAATCCCTAGGTTGGCCCTGAATCAGAAAGAACTCTCTGAGACTTTTCCCTTCTCAGCCCCAAACATTCAGAAGTGTGACTCATCTGAAGCCTCAGATCTACTTGTACTCATGGTGCCGACCACCAACAATCAATCAGTCAATCAATCCACATTTTGGTGACATGGGGCAAGTCTTTGGGTCTTGTTTTCTCATCTGTAAAATGGCGGGGGGTGGGGGGGCCGCTATGTGATTTATAAGGTCCCTTCCAACTTGAAATCAACATTCCTAAGCATCTCTTCTGTGCAGGCACTGGGGGTACAAGTACAAGAATTGGAACCTCTGCCTTCAGTGAACTTATATTTCATTACTTATACCATGTACCTGGCCCCCTCCTGGACGAAATGGGGGAGACAAGGCTTGGAGAGGACAGGGTAACTGTTTCTGAAGGTTGTGGGGGGCACATGGAAGAGGAACTGACTTGTATTGCTTTGTCTCAAAGGGCGCCAGAGAGGCCCCGACTTCCCCTGATGAATGTAAGGATGTAAGCTCCTTGAGGGCAGACATTATCATACTTCCGTGTATCTATCTCTAGATATAGATTTAGAGATAGATATAGAGATGATGGAGATGATATAGATTAGAAATAGAGATAGATATAGATCCTCAGCCTCCAGCATAGTTCCTGTCACAGATTAAGTGCTGAACAAATGCTCTTTGATGAAATAATAAAACTCTGCCCACCCCCACCCCACCCCCCCGCCCCGGCAAGGGGCTTTGGTCAGCAGGTTAGGAAGGGACTTGGGAACCACCAGACTTCCCTGATCTCCCTGAAATCATACCAGCCTTACATTCTATCTGTGCCTTAAAGGGCTGAGTCCTAGCACTTATCTGGATATTTGAGATGAAGGGTTCAAAGAACAGTAGCCCCATGGGCTCCTTGGCGAGTTTTCTGATGGTGAGAGGTTTAGGATAGCAGCAGAGATATTGAGGAGCAGCGAGGAGCGGGGCTTAAGGGAGCCTCCGTGATATGGAGTTTCCCCTCTACTTAGGACTGGCCTTGCCTTGGCCAATTTGGTAAGAATCTACCCAAGCAATCAGAAATTATTATGTGGCGGAGTGCCCCATGAGCACACATGCTTACCACTCCAGGCACGAAAGGCAATTTGCAGAGGCTGCACTCTCTGCTCCGACCTCCTCTGCAGTGTTCTCTGGATTCTGCGGTGGTCGGCAGAATCCCCAGCTTCCCTAAGAAAGGATTCCCACTCCCTACCAGATTCCGGGGCTAGCGGTCTGAGACCCTTATCTCCAAGGATGAACTCTCCGGGGGAGGTGCTGAGGAGAGAGCCCTAACTCTGAAGCCAGAAGCCGTTAGCTCCAGTCCTGGCTCTGAGAATCTGAGCTAAGAGAACGCAGGCAAATCACGTCTTCCGGTGTCTCCATTCCCTTATCTGGTGAGGGAGAATGATAACCCTTGTACTACTTCTCTTGAAAGGCTGGTGTAAGTCAAAAGAGGTAATGAATATAAAAGGTGGCTCGGGGGATAGTGCTCTAGACCTGGAACCAGGAAGATCTGAGTTCAAATGCAGCCAGAGACACTTCCTAGATGTGCATCCCTAAGGAAGTCACTTCACCCGCGTCAGACTCAGTTTCCTCATCGGTAAAATGGCCATAATATCAACACCTTTCTCCCAGAGTTGTTGTGAGGATCGAATGAGGTCATGTTTATAAAGCTCTATATAAATGCTAGCTGTAATTGTTAGATCACCATCGCCACCATCATCATCAACTGGACATGCTCAAGGGCACTCCCTGGTAATGAAACTCTCTCTCCAGGAGGGTCCGCCCTTTCTCCGATTTGCCTACAGCCACTCAGAGCTTACACCACTCAGTCAATCAGAAAGTATTTATCAAGTATTTACTGTGTGCCAAGTATTGTGCTAAGCACTGGGGATTCAAAGAAAAGCAAAAGCAGGGTCCTGGGGGCACACAGCTAGAATGGTTCAGAAGCAGGATTCGAATCCAAGTCTCTGTCTTCAAAGCCAAGTCTATCCACTACACCATGTTCCTTTCTCCTTTATGTAGCACACACATGTAAATGTACATACACATATATAATATATAAACAGCTCTAAAAAGATGGGTTATCATTAGTATTAGGGCTGAGCAGAATGGTAGGGATATTAGACAGCACATTCCTTCTCATCTGGCAAATGAGGAAACAGACTAAAAGGTGAAATGATTTGCCCAAGGTCACAGGGGATACAGAGCAAAGGGAGGGCTCAAACCCAGTTCTTCTGAGCCCAAAGTCAATCAATGATCGATCTTTCCATTGTACTGTTAAGGTCTGCTGCCTAGGAAAGGTAGAGGCAGCAGTCCCTCGTCCCCCAGGTTTCAGGTCTAAAAAGTAACCAGGCTGAGTGAGAGAATCAGGGTAAGGAAAAACATTTTGATTCCTTCCAAATAATAGAACTAAAATGCTGACAAAGCCAGGCTGGTCAGGACCTGCTTTAATGACTGCAGAAGAATGCCTGGCATGTGAATCAATCCATGTCTCACTCAGTGTTCATTGAGCACCAACTGTATGCCCAAGAGACAGTGGAGGGGGCTAGGAAGGGCAATGCACTTGGAACCAGAAAAGCTGAACCCAAGCACTGCCTCAGACATTTCTGAGCTGTGTGACCTCAAGCAGGTTGTTGACCCTCTCTGGGTCTCATTTTCTGTGTCTGTGAAACAAAGTTGATCCTTTCTGCAGCAGCTGCTGTCAAGAGCTCCTGGGAAGAAGGAGCTTTGTAAAATCTTGAGGCATCCCAAAAATGTAAAGTGTGATTCTTTATTATTATTGCCATGGCTAGTTGCTGTGGAGAATATAAAAACAGAAGGATATGCAGCCTAGATGGGGAGCCAAACTCATATAATAAGCAATTAAATGCTACTAGAATAGTGACAGAGAACTGGGAGAGCTCTCGGGATGACAAGATTAGGCAGTGTGGTTGAGTGGGCAGAGCAATGCAGTTGAATCCAAGGACAGGACTTTAAATCATGGCTTTGCCACTTATTATCTGTGTGACCTTGGACAGGTCACTTCTCTACCTTGTATCTCAGTTTCCTCCTTTGCAAAATGAGAGGGTTGGAGCAGATGGCCTCTGAAGTGCTGTGAGGGGTCAGAGAAGGCATTTGCAAAGAGTGCCCTTCCTAGAGTGGTAGGAGGAGGGCATCTGGGGCAGGAGGGACAGAATGAGCAAAGGTGTGGGGCTGGAACCTGGCATGGGCCAGGTAAGTGAGGGCATGGACTTGGATGGAGCTCAGAGTATGACTTGGGGAATAATGAGTCTTGGGATCATAGAATGTCAGAGTTGGGAATATTCTAATGGACCACCCACTCCCTCCAATCCAAGCGTTCTTAACTTGGGGTCTGTCAATGATTTTAAAAAACATTTTGACAACCATATTTTGATATGATTGTATTCCTTTGGAATCCTATGGACTTTATTTAATGCATTTAAAAACATGATTCTGAGAAGTCTATAGGCTTCACCAGACTGACTGACCAAGGGGACAATGGCACAAAGGTCAAGAACCCCCAATCTAGTCCAACCTTCTCACTTTATACATTGAGAACCTGAGAGAATAATGAGGAAAGTGAGGCCCAAAGGAATGAGGTGATTTGGCCAAGGTCACTTAGGTCCCCATTGCACTACAGGAGAGACAAGACTGGAAGGAACAGCATGACTGCTCAGCCCTAATACTAATGATAACCCATCTTTTTAGAGCTGTTTATATATTATATATGTGTATGTACATTTACATGTGTGTGCTACATAAAGGAGAAAGGAACATGGTGTAGTGGATAGACTTGGCTTTGAAGACAGAGACTTGGATTCGAATCCTGCTTCTGAACAGCATGACATGTCAGAACCAGAAGGGACCATAGAACCTAAAACATAGAATATCAAGACAGGAAGGGACCTAGAACCTAGAATGTCAAGAATGAAAGGGACCTTAGAACCTAGAACACCATGAAAGAGGTCTTAGAACCTAAAAAATAAGAAGGAAGGAGTAACCTGGAACTTAGAATGGCAGGAATGAAGGGAACCCCTGTTCTCAGAGCGCTGCGCTGGCCGCTCCCTGCAGGGCTGCTGGGTTGTCCTCAGCAGGAGGTTAGCTTCTCTGTGCTGTTCTGTGGGTGCTGTGGCTCCAGAAGTTGTTCGGAGCTCCCTTTCACATTGTTTGAAATTTGTGTGGGGCAGAGCACATTGGAAATGCTGTTTCTACTCCGCCATCTTGGCTCCGCCCCCTAAGGTTCTAGTTTTCATATTCTCTGTTTTAAGATCTCTCCTTATTTTGGCATTTTCTCTTCTGTGTCCTAAGGTTCCATCAAGTTCTAATGTCTAATGTTCTTTGTTCTAAAGTCCCTCATGGATCTGCCAATCTATAACCTATGTTCTAAGATCTCTTGCAGGTCCAATATTGTTTAATTGCCCTAGGGTCCTAAATCAATTGAAAGAGGGTCTCTCCCTTGTCTGTTCCTGTGGATGAGAAGAGACATTTCTAGGACCTAAGAGCAACGTAGCTCTTCCCCTGCCCCTCCCCCCCAATCTATCACTCACTCTTGCTCTGACTGGGAGCCTCTCTATGCCCCCCACCCCCTGACAACCTTGGCTTCATCTTCTCCTTTCTCTTCAACATTTAACAATAATAACAATTCCCATTTCTCCAGTCATTCATAAAGTACCTTTCTTACAACAGTCCCATGGGAAAGATTGGCAACAAAGCCCAAAGGGGAAGTGAGCTGTCCAAGGTCATGAAGTGAGCCATCATTTAGTGGAACCAGGATCCAAACTTTGTTTTCCTGGCTCCAGATCTGGGGCTCTTTCCTCATGTGCCTTCAGCTACCACCACCCAAGCCTCACACCCCTAAAGATGGGGGCTAAAAGAACTAGGTCTGAGCCCTGACTTCACCACTAATCAATAAATGTTTAATGGTTATGATGATGATAGAGTGGAGGCAATCCAGTCTCTTTCCTGCTCTTTCCCCCTCCTAACCACTTTGAACAGATAGGGAGGCCGGGGTGGTCAGGGTGGTCTTCCTGGAAGAGGCAGGGCTCAAGCTGGCTATTTCATCTCAGACAAAGAGAGGAGGCTACCCTGTTACTCTTGTTTTCGTCTTCTCCTTTTCTTCCATCTGTTTCAGCCTCTGCCTCCTCCCTCTCTCTCCCTCCCTCCTCTCCATCCTCCTCCCTCACTCCCCTAGTCCTCCAGCCCACTCTCCACCAGCCTGTTTCCCATGTCAGCCTCGTCAGCGTTAACATTAATAAGCCTGTGTTCGTGGTGAGACAAGACCAGTGCCTCGTCGGCGATAGAATTGCTAATTACGGCAGCAATAAATGGAAATATCAATGATGAAAGTCAATATTATAGCCTCCTTTGTCCCTGTTTGTTTTATTTGGAGATGAAAAGCACCCTTGGTTGTCTCCCCTGAATGGTGCTGAGAGCAAAGCTCCTGTCACTGGCTGAATTACTGGGTCTCATGAAGGCCCTTTTCTATCAAGTGCCCAATTGCTTTGAATTCATTCATGAAATGGGAGCCTGCTCCTAGGAAGGCCTAGAGGCTGAAACCTGGGAGGGAGAAAAATCCCTGGTATAAGAAGAAATCACAGCTCTGGGGACCTGGATTTGAATCCCTTCTCTGCCATTGACTTATTGTGTTACCCTGGGCAAGACTGTCACTGGGAATTTTTTCACTCTGGAAAAAAACAGAAACAAAGAAATAGTTGTGTGTAGGAGGTGGTGTCAGGACAGAGTATAGCTAGACCATGGACTCAGCTTTACCAGGAGAGGGGATTCTCTTCACCTCTTAGGGCTGGAAGAAAGGTAAGTCCCAAGAGAGCAGCACCAAGGTGATAGGACCCTGGGCATGGTGGTCCAGGAGTGGGGTACCCTGAGGTGATGTCAGCTATCAGGGAACCTCAAGGCAAGGTGCAAAGACAGTGGTCACACCACGAAGAAGCATTCCTGGATACTGCACTCTGAGGCGAAGGTCTGCTTCTTCTGCCTTGCTTCGGCTCTGCCTTTGCCTGGTCATAGAGTCAGTACCTTAAATATGAGAGTAGGGTCACCTGGAAAAATCCACTGAAGAGCCAGGAGGAACCTAGGACCTCTGTCTCCAAATCCAATGTTGTTTCCACCCTCAATTCCTTTTACTGGGCAGCACTGCTCTGATGTGTTGGCTCCTCCTCTTAAGAGTGTAAACTCCTCAAGGGCAACATCTGTCTCCCTGCTATCTGTATCCCCAGCCTCCCACACAGGCCCTGGGATATATACTTTTTCCTCCCTCCATCCTTCCTTCCCTCCTTCCCTCCCTCCCTCCCTCCCTTCCTTCCTTCCTTCCCTAATTGGAAAGATCATTAGTAGCTATAGCATTAAGGAGACATGAAGGATGCTCTGAGAGGGAATATCTAGGCCTACTGAACCTGTCTGGGGGCCCATGATCAAGAAGGGAGAATTTTACTTCATCTCAAAGAAGTCCATTGTCTTCTTACAATCAATTCTTCTAGTCTTTGTACATGTATACACCTCTCCCCTAACACCTCCCCGCCGCCCCCCCCCCCAGAAACTAACCACAGAGTCCCCAGGAGACCAAGCACAAAGAGAAACCAACATGATTATGAGCCTATTAGGCCCGATGCCTGATGCCTTTCAGGCCTCCAGGCTTGTTCTACTTTGCATGGCTAGCCAAAATCCTATGTGCCAGGCTCCCCCGCAGTAGAGTGTAAAGAACCTAGGATTTGGAATTAGACTTAAAAATCCATATAAAGCTTGGCTAAAGGAACTGGGGACATTTAACTTGGAGACCAGATGACTGGAGGGTAGGAGAGACCTGATAACCATCTTCAAGTATTTGAAAGGGGCCCACATCAAGGGGTAGAATGAGAAACAGGGTTAGTAGCTGCAGAGGCAGATTAGGACTTCATATCGGGATAAACCTTCCTAGCAATCAGAGCTATACCAAAGGGGAATGAACTGCCTCCAGAGAAGGTGAATTCCCCATCATGGGAGGTCTTCAGACAAAAGCTATAAGAACACTTGCTGTGGATAATACAGAGTTATGGGTTGGACTGAGTGTCCTGTGAGGCTTCTTCCAAACTTGAGATTCTGTGGGTCCTTACATGTCATTTTACATTATCTACAGAACAGGGACACAGGACAGTATGATATGGTCCTTCCCATCTCCAAATCTCATGAATAGGGAAGCAGTGTGATGTACAGGGGAACCAATGAGAGCATTCAAATCCAAGGACCTATGTGACTTTGGACAAATCACTTGATCTCTCTGGGCCTCAAAGACCTCTTCTGTAACATTAGGTGACTGGACTGGATGAACTCTACAATCCTTCCAGCTCTAAATATGTAATCTTATTAAAAATAATAATCCTGCCTTTTTCTATAATCATGTTATGGGACAAAGCATTACAGGTATATTATCTAACTAAAAAGTCCAGTCAAGCAATCCACACAGGAAAAAGCAAGTGAATGAAGAATGCCTGTTGCCCTGATGAGGCCATGCAGTTGGGTGGGTAATTATGAAGTTAGTCTATTAATATGTGCATCTCAGTCAGTCACTATTAATGAAACATTTCTAGTCAGGACTAGAAATGAAGAAGAGAAGGAAATTGAGCTGGACTACATTTGGGAACCTGTATAATTCATTTGATAACCTCAAAACTTATCTCCTACCACCAAAGATCCTTTTTTCAAAAAATATGTATATTCAGGGTGGCCAGGTGGCTCAGTGAATAGAGCACCGGCCCTGGAGTCAGGAGGACCTGAGTTCAAATCCAGTCTCATACACTTAACACAAAAACTATGTGAACTTGGGGAAGTCACTTAACCCCAATCGTCCTCCAAAAAGAAAAAAAAAGTATGTATTTTAAAGTAAATTTGGTTAATATCCTTATATTTAGCCATCTATCCTTCCCCCTCCCACACCAAGAGATCATCCCTTATTACAAAGAATAAAAGAGAAGAAAGAAACAACAATTCATCAAGACTGACCAACCTATTGAAAAAGTCCAACGTCACATGCCTTATGATGTTAGTTCTACATCCATGGTCTCCCACCTCTTAAAGATGCTGGGGACTAAGCCTCCTTCTTTGGAGCCAAGTTTGCTCATTATAATTTCTCAGAATTCAGTTTTTATCATTTTATTGTTTCCCTTTCCATTTACATTGTTGTAGCCATTATGCAGATTGCTTTCCTGGTTCTGCTTATTTACTTTACATCAGTTCCTATAAGTCTTCCCGTGCCTCTCTGGATTCATCATAGTCATTGTTTTCCTCCAGCACAGTAATTTTCCATTACATTCATGTACCATAATTTGTTCACACATTCTCTAATTGCTACAAAGCCAATCCTTTAAACAAGCAATACTCTCCCAGGGAGAAGCAATTCGACACGATGGATAGAAAGCTGGTCTTGGCATCTAGAAAAACTGGAACTTACTAAATGCTAGCTAACTGGGTTCAAGTTCTGCCTATAACACACACTGGCTGTGTGACCCTGGACAAGTCACTTAATGTCTCATTGCTCTAGATCAATGGCTTTAAATAGAAACACGGGCACCAATCTGTGCATCAAGACCTCTGTGGGTCACATACTGACATTTTCTAATATAATATTTTCCATATTTTCTTGTATTTTTATTTATTTTAAATAATTTCCAATTACATTTTGGGAGTGAGGGCTTTATGCTTGAAACCTCTGCTCTAAGCAACTCCCTTCTAAGTTGTAGCAGGAGTGGTGTGCTACATTGGTAGGGGGAGTTTTTTATCAGGAGCTTCCTAGAAAAGGAATTCTTAATTTTTTCATATCTCAGACGCCTTTGCCAGCCTGGAGAGGCCCATGGATCCCTTCTCATAATAATGTTTTAAGTGAATAAGACAAAATAAGATTATAGAGGAAATTAAGTTGAAATCATTATCAGAAAAATAATTTTTTTTCAAGTTCATGGACCCCAGATTCAGAAACCCTGCCCTAGCCCAAAGAAATCATAGGTTCAGGTCAATGAAAACCCAAAGAATTCCCCCAGTGCCTATCATGGAACACAGAGATCTCAGGAGAATCAGAATCACAGGAGATCTGAAGGGCAATGGGAAGCTGTAAGAATGCCAGCAATGTATTATCTTGTGTGAAGTATGATTAAAGGCATCATGGTGGGCATGCTCCACCAAAGAGATGGGAAGGTCCTATATGGAGAGTGAGGGATAATGGGTGGCTGTGTACCTGGCATTCGTGAAGGATCAGGAGACCCAGAAGTAAGGCAGAGAGGAGGCCAGTTTGTCTGGAGTTGCAGAGTAGACAGAGTGGAACATTAGGAGATAAGGAAGGATGGCGTCAGTTTGTGGAGTCCCTCAAATTGCAGGCTAATGGGAGCCATTGAAAAATTTTTGGGCAAAGAGACATGCCCAGAACTAGGCAGATGGAGATTATTCTGGAAGTATGTAAAGGATAGATCTAACAGGAATGTGGAGGTAGAGGTGGTGGAATTGGTGGTGGTGGTGGTAGGGGAGAACTATAGGGAGGCTGTGGAAGTTGTCCGAATGGTTGATAACAAGGGCCTGTACTAAGACTGTGACTGTGAAAATGGAGGAGGCAGTGGACAGAAGCTATCTGAAGATGAAATTAAAAAATTGTCACTGATTGGGGAAGAGAGAAAGAGAGAGATAGAGGGGCAGAGACAGAGTCAGAAGGAGGAGCACATTTTCTGGGAAAAGATAATAAAGATAAGCAGCATCTCTCCTTGTTCCCCACAGCTCCAGCAGGCCAGGCTCTGGGAGCATCTCCAAGCCTCCTCTGCCTGTCACCATCAGCTTCTCCCTCATGGTTTTCAGCTCCCCCTGGTCAGGAGTAGGACACACGTGATTCATAGCACCAGGAATGCAAGGGCTGACTCCCAGGAGCTGCAGGAGGCAGGATAGGAGGCAGTGTCACTCTCTGGCAAGAACACAGGACTGGGGGTCAGGAGACCTAGGTTTTCACTCCTGCTCTGTCTCTGTCTGGGTGGCTTTAGGGAAGCCATTTCCCTTCTCTGAACCAGTTTCCCCGTGTAAATGAGTGGTAGACTAGGGGATCTCCAGGGTGGCTTACTGCTCTGGCAGTCCTATGATGTTCCAACACTTTCCTCCATTGGTTTGCTTTCCCCAAAGAGGGAACCTATCTGATCTGCCATAGCCATGGAGATTAGTTAGAATGGAGACCTTAGGCTGAGCCCCATCAGAGTCCTGTAGGTCTCCAGGCACAGACGTGGACCTAACTAACTCATCATGATAGAGTGCAAATGACTTTGGGCTGGGTTTAAGAAACTGGAGGTGTTTAGCCTAGAGAAGAGGATACAGGGTGGGGGTGGCTGTCTTCAAGTCTTTGAAGGGCTAGGCAGTGGAAGATGAACTGGATTGCTTCTGTTGGGCCTCAGAGGAGAAAAGGAGGATCAATAGCACTAGGTAGAAAGTGCAGGGAGGTGGGCTTCACCCTCTCAGTGTGAGCAGAGACTTCCTGGCCATCAGGGCTGCCCCCAAAGTGGCTGGTCTCCCCTCCTTGGAGGGATGATTGCCTAATGGTAATGTGGATGGAATTCTTAATCAGGTACTGTTGGACTCAATACTAGGTTTTCTGGGGTCCCTTCCAACTCCTGAGATTCTGTGATGTTGAAATGTTCAAAATATGGCTAAATCTGCCCTGCAAATTTGACCAAAGTCTGAGTCCTAACTTTATCTTATCTGTGAAATGGGTCCATTCATGCTTAGACTCCTTACCAAACCATAGGGTTGCTGTGGAGAAAGCACTTTGCAGACTTTACAATGTTAGAGGAATTTGGGTTGTTATTAAGTGGGGTTTGGGGGGAGTTATAAACTAACTGGGGCAATTAAATTCACACTGACAAAGACAACCAAGGGCCACAGAGGTAGTTCACCGAATCAGTTCTTTGGGAGTTTAGAGATGGGGAAGAGGTCATAGTGGATGGATATGGGAGATGAAGACAGGGAAGACTTTTTGGAACAGTGGGCACTGGATTTGGAATGTGAGAGAGGAGGGAGCAGGGTCCCTCCATCTCTCTTATCTGTGAGCGCACTAGGGCAGGGACTGTCTTTTCCATATGTTCGTATCTCCAATGCTTGTCACATAGTAGAAGCTTCAGAAGTGTTTATCGATTGATTGATTGATTGATCATGCTTTTGCAGAGGTGCTAGAGATTGAAAAAGAGGCAAATGACAGTGACACCCCCATGAAAATTGTCCTTCCTACAAGCAGATGAAATATTCTCATTCCCACTTTGTAGTTGAGGCAACTAAAGAAGAGGTTGGGGGAAGGGAAAGGTCAGATCTGCATAAGCTGCTGAAGTCTGGCACCTTCTCCCCCTCCCAGGAACTCCCTATAACTCCTCCAGTAATGCAGAGCCTTTCCACTTATTGTCAATGGGACATTTCATCTTTTAAAAGCTGCTGTTTTCCTGCCTGGTCTTCCCCTCTCTTCTACCTCCTTGGAAGGCTCTCCTCTCTCTGCTGTCTGCAGTCTAAGCCATATATCTGCCTAGATAGATGGAGGAGAGAAAGACAGATAGAGACAAACAGAAATGGATCCAGATGGAGAAAAAGAGGCTGAGATACAGTCAAAGGAAGAGAAAGAGAGGAAATGAGAGAGGAATAAAGGGGGAGGAAGAATCTGGGTCAGTCTTACTGGGAAAGTCACTGCAGCTTTTTTTTTAACTCCTAAAGAAAAGGCAATAGGTGGTAAGAATAGCCAGGTCCAGGGCAGAAGGGTTTCCCCCTCCAGACAGGAAGGCTTGGGGTCTAAATCTAGATCTTGCTATTAAATGACTGTGTTACCTAGAATCACCCCCAATCTCTGTCTCACTTTCCTCCTCTATGAAATGGTCATTGAGCTGGGATAATCTCCACTTAATTACTTGATTTTGGGGCTTGTTGCCACAGTAGGACTCTGCCACCAGACAGGGGAGCTTCTGCCCAAATGTGGAGTCTTCACAACTTCCGACAGTTGGGTGGCCTCTGTAGAGCCTCCACCCACTCTGGCAAATTGGATACACACCCCAAACTTCCCCCCCAGACCACAATCCAGACCCAGGCAGTTTAAAGCAAAAGCGATTAACCCCCAGACTGATTGCTGGATCTTCCTACAGTTCGAAGACCAGGAGCTAGAGCCACTACTGACGATGCAAAATGGCTTCTGTGCAGCTGTTTCTTCAGCAGCTTTTTGCCCCCAGGGGAGGAAGCCACAAGTTCCCCAAATACTGGTCCCAACATCCATAGGGTACTAACTTCTCACTTTGTCCTAGGCATATCTGTGCTGATAATTCTGGAATCGACACAATTGCTGGTGTTCTGGGGTTCCACCAGCCAGCTGAAGGCCCGGCCGCCCTGGGGCTAAAACCGAGGACCTGGGCTCGGCTCTGCGGGCTGTGCTGTAGGTTCCCAGCTCGCTGTGCTGCCTGTTCTCAGAGCGATGCGCTGGCCGCTCCCTGCAGGGCTGCTGGGTTGTCCTCAGCAGGAGGTTAGCTTCTCCGTGCTGTTCTGTGGGTGCTGTGGCTCCAGAAGTTGTTCGGAGCTCCCTTTCACATTGTTTGAAATTTGTGTGGGGCAGAGCACATTGGAAATGCTGTTTCTACTCCGCCATCTTGGCTCCGCCCCCTAAGGTTCTAGTTTTCATATTCTCTGTTTTAAGATCTCTCCTTATTTTGGCATTTTCTCTTCTGTGTCCTAAGGTTCCATCAAGTTCTAATGTCTAATGTTCTTTGTTCTAAAGTCCCTCATGGATCTGCCAATCTATAACCTATGTTCTAAGATCTCTTGCAGGTCCAATATTGTTTAATTGCCCTAGGGTCCTAAATCAATTGAAAGAGGGTCTCTCCCTTGTCTGTTCCTGTGGATGAGAAGAGACATTTCTAGGACCTAAGAGCAACGTAGCTCTTCCCCTGCCCCTCCCCCCCAATCTATCACTCACTCTTGCTCTGACTGGGAGCCTCTCTATGCCCCCCACCCCCTGACAACCTTGGCTTCATCTTCTCCTTTCTCTTCAACATTTAACAATAATAACAATTCCCATTTCTCCAGTCATTCATAAAGTACCTTTCTTACAACAGTCCCATGGGAAAGATTGGCAACAAAGCCCAAAGGGGAAGTGAGCTGTCCAAGGTCATGAAGTGAGCCATCATTTAGTGGAACCAGGATCCAAACTTTGTTTTCCTGGCTCCAGATCTGGGGCTCTTTCCTCATGTGCCTTCAGCTACCACCACCCAAGCCTCACACCCCTAAAGATGGGGGCTAAAAGAACTAGGTCTGAGCCCTGACTTCACCACTTCAAAACTGTGGAACCCTCGACAAGTCACTTCATCTCTCTAGGTCTCAGTTTCCTCAGCTATAAAGTGAAAAGATTTAACAAGATGGCCTCAGAGGTCCCCTCTAGAGCTAGGATTATGTAAAACCCTCTGGAACTCTCAGGAACTATAGGAATGTGAGCCAATGTTCCTTTTATTGCCGGAGCCCTCCCCAAAGCTGAGGCTCCCACTCCAATCCGCTTCCCCTCCCCCAGGACGTCACTTGCTTTAAATATACTGATATTTTAAAATAACCTGCTCTGGGGCTTCGTAAAGCGTGGAATTAAATACGGTTTGGGTCTCTAGGCAGAGCCTGACTCCTCCATTCTGAATCTGCTCATCCAAGCGCAATATTACAGAAGGAGAGAGAAATCAATATTTTTCAGACTGAGCAGAAGGGAGGGAAAAA
This sequence comes from Gymnobelideus leadbeateri, assembly GCA_011680675.1. Classification (NCBI taxonomy): domain Eukaryota; kingdom Metazoa; phylum Chordata; class Mammalia; order Diprotodontia; family Petauridae; genus Gymnobelideus; species Gymnobelideus leadbeateri. The sequence continues at coordinate 99,881 of WOXC01000365.1, forward strand.
TGTGTGTGTGTGTGTGTGTGTGTGTGTGTGTGTGTGTGTGTGTGTGTGTGTGTGTTTACATGTGGTGATGCCCAGGATGAGCAGGGTTTGGAGAGGTTTGGGAGCAAGGAGTCTTTAGGCTCAAGGTGGAGGAAATCTAGGAAGGAGCCACCTGAGCACAGATGGGGTTCGAATTGAGGAAGGGTATCTTAATGAGGCTTCAAATCTTCAAATAAAAAGCTATTATCACCTTTTTATAGGGGAAAAATGAGAGTCAGAAGTTACTTACTTAGGATGACGAGGATAGCTGGAATTTCTCCATCCTAGAGACCAGGACTCCCTCCTCTCAAGCAGAGCCCATTCCTTCCTGAAATGAGATATGCAGATAGCTGATACAATGGATGTTAGAATCCAGAATCTTGAGAAAGGTTTCTAAGAAGGAATGATTTGACTTGTCTCTGTGTCCAAGCAAGGGGGCAGCCTGTTGACTTTCCTCATTGGGTAGCTCATTGGATCTGGGGTCAGAGTGTACCACCTAATATTCTAACCAAGTCTAGCCCCTGTGGGCCTTTGGTAGACTTTACAGTGGTTCAACTCTGGACATCAGAAAAAATATAACTGAAGGGAGCTCTGAGTCCCAAACCTTATTCTTCAACCTTCCATCACCTATTGGGATAACTCTAGGGGGAGGTGAAAATAGCAGGGGACATCCACCCCCCCCCAACTAGAGTTGGCCCACTAGGCAGTGGAAAACTGAATGGATAATCCATTCCAGAAGAAAGCATCTATGACCTTAAGACCTTTCACCAGACTTTCAGAACAGAGCTGAGGTGCTATTTTGGAGGACCCCTTACTTGAGTGATTCCTGACTGTTCTGCCTGAGAAGATGAGATTTAGGTGAGACCAGAATAGCAAGACAAGATCAGTGAAGAAAAAAGGACTAGGGCAAGCTTAGCCCCAATGCTTCCCAAGACTCTGAAGGTCCCCCAAGAAATGAGCACAGAAGAAAAGAACATAATGAAATTCCTCACATTCTTAACAACCAGGTCCCAGAAATCAGTGACATTCAAGGTATGTCTATGAACTGGACCCAGTTTGTGCAGGGAGGTTCCACTGGAGATCTATAGTAACCCGATCTCAGAGTTTTCAGGGTCTCAAACTAGAGGCAATCTCCAGGTTGGAATAAGGGAAAACTTCGGTCGATACCAGAGAGGGAAGTCCCAAGAGGCTCACATTAAGCCAAGCTGAACTACTTGTCATTGCCCAAAGTCAACATTCTCTCTCTGGCATCTGTGCTTTTCCATGCCTTGAATACACTCCTTCCTTTCCCTCTCCTTTCAGAATCCTCTTCCTTCAAGGCTCAGCTTTAATGTCCCCTTCTCCAATCAATCAATCAGGAAGCATTTAAAAAGTACCTACTGTGTGCTCTAGAAGCTGAGGATATAAAATAGCTATTGTCTTCAAGTAGCTTATATTCTAACTAGAGAGATAACATGTACTGAATGAATGAATGGATGGATGGATGGATGGATGGATGGATGGATGGATGAATGAATGGATGAATGAATGAATGAATGAATGAATGAATGAATGAATGAATGAAAAGCATTTCTTAAGTGCTTTCTATGTTTTAGGCACTGCTAAATGCTGGAGATTCAAAGACAAAAATAAAAAGAACCTTAACTCTCCAGGAGCCCGAGTACATGTTTAAGAATGTACAGGATCGATTCTAAATGAATACAAGGTGATTTGGAGAGGGAGGAGACACAGCATCTTCCCTGATCCCTGTTAGCACTTTTTCTGCCTCAGATTACCTTGTAACATGCTTATCAGTTTTGTTATCACCTTATAGCCCACTGTATTCCCAACATTTCTTCAATCTAGTGACACTGCCTCCTGGCTCTGATTGCTAAGAAGACCCTCCCTGTCCTAACTTCCAGTGTGCTCCCCCAGCTGCCCTCCTGCCTGGAATTCCCTCCCTTCTTATCTCCTCTTGAGGCTCTCCCAGACCCCTTGGCATCCCAACTAAAATCTCACCTTCCCAGCCCCTATGAATTCTAATGCCTTTCCTCTCTTAATTGATTCCTGTTCATCCTGGATGGAGCTTGTTTGTTCATCCCCCAGGGACAGGGACAGGGATGTCGTCTGACTTCCTTTGTGTCTACAGAGCTTAGTATCGTGGAATAAGTAGGTGCTTAATAAATGTTAACTGGCTACATCATTCTCAACATATTGAGATTGTATTAAGTGCCCCTGTGTGTGCCAGGCCATGTGCTGGCACTGGGGATACCAGGATCAAATGAATGATAGTCTCTGACTTCCAGGACTTGGTTTCTACATAGCATATCGCCTAATAGAATGTAAGTTTCTACAGGACAAGGGCTGTTTCGTTCCTTACTAAATGCTTATTGCTTATTGCTGTTAGCTGAATGTATTTATTAGATGATATAAAATCATGGCCTTAAAGAAAGAGGACTGGAAGGGACTAGGGCAAGGATGGGAAATATTCAGCCTTGAGGTCACATGTGGCCTTCTAGGTCTTTGGGGGCAACCTTTTGAGTGAATCCAAGTTTTATAGAACAAATCCTTTTATTAAGGGCATTTATTCTGTGAAGTTTGGATTCAGTCACAGGGCAACACTTGAGGACCTAGAGGGCCATATGTGGCCTCAAGGCCACAGGTTCCCCACCCCTGATCTTAGCTAACTGCCTCATTTTACAGTTTAGGAATCCAGCACCCAGGGGAAGCAAGTGACTTCTCCAAAGTCACTTGCATAATAGTAAGAGGCAGTATATGAGCACCAGTCTTCTGACACCATCCTTTCCCCTGTGCCATACTTCCTTCCACCTAAATATGATAGAAGGCCAGGGAAGGAGATCTCATCCTAGGCTGAAGACCCAGAAGGATGGCCTCTCATCTGACCCCTTTGGGTGAGGAGGCCAGGGAGTTCTAGCTCCCATCTTTCCCCACCAGGGAGGTGGTCTATGGCTGTGCCTGCTGACCTGGGAGCCTGGATGGCAGTGGGGGACACAATGAAGGGAGTCCTTATGGGTTCTCTTCTGTAATCCTCTGCTAAGCTGCCACTCCTGCTCCCATCAGGGGATGGGAGTGACAAAAAGACAGAGTGGAGCAGGGATCTGACATCTCTGGCTCCTCCCTCTCGCCCACAGACAGTCAGTCCCCAGATCCTATCATGTCTCTTCAGAATGATTCTTGAATCTCTCCCTTCTCCCTGTCTTCACTCTTCCTTTTCTCCTTCCTTCATTCTTTCCCTCCATCCACTCTTCCTTCCTTCTTCCCTCCCTTCTTTAATCTCTCCTTCCCTCCTTTTCTCCTTCCTTCCTTCTTCCTTTCTTCCTTCCTTCCAACTTTTCTTTTCCTTTGAAGAGAAAAAAAGACACTCCAAAAGTGAGAGAACTTAGCCTCTTATTTCTTTGAACCCTGAAAGGTAAAAACTTCAGAGTTGCCTGGTGGGATGATCTGAGGCCATCTCCCTGACAAATACACCCTATCCCATTATGGTCTCATTCCTGTCAAAGATTATGGAATTGCTCAGGTCCAAAGAGGAAGGAGCAGAGAAGGTCAGAAACATACCTTCCCATGGCTCAGAGATGGAGTGGCCCTCCCAGAACAGCACTTGGTATGAGGACAAAGGGACTGAGGGCAATTGATTTCCCTTCATCTGGAATAAAGGGGATGGGATTAAGAGGATCTCTAACATGGCTTTAACAATCTATGTTAAAAGGTATCCTTGAAGGTTTTCATTCTCTGTCCGTGAGCTAAGATTCCTTCCAACTCAGACATTCTCCTTTGTGCTCAGGTCCCTTCTATTTCTGACATTTATCCTCAAAAGTAGGGGGCTAGGTTGCACAGTGGATAGAACATCAGCCTGGAGTCAGGAAGACATGAGTTCAAATCTGGCCTCAGACCCTTACTAGCTGTGTGACCCTGGACAAGTCACTTATCCCTGTTTACCTCAATTTCCTCATCTGTAAAATGAACTAGAGAAGGAAAGGGCAAATCCCTACAGTATCTTGGCCAATAAAACCCCAAATGGGGTCACAGAGTCAGATACACCTGAAACAACAACATCCTCCAAAGCCCTTTGCCCTTCTGATTTCTGTGGTCCTTTCTGAATCCTTTCTGAATCATTGTTCTAAGTCCCCTTTCCAGCCCTTACCTTCTATGTTCTGTGCTAAGGGCAGCCAGGTGCTATATCTGATAGAGTTCCCAGCCTGGAGTCAGGAAAACCTGCATTCAAACCCAGCTTCAGACACTTCCTAGTTGTGTGACCCTGGGCAAGTCACTTAACTCTAATTTGCTTCCATTTCTTCATCTCAAAAACAGGGACCATAATAGCACCATCTCCCAGGGTTGTTGTGAAGGTCAAATGAGATAATATTTGTAAAGCACTTTACAAGCCTGAAATTGCTACATAAATACTAGTTATTATTCCAAGGTACCCTCTAGAGCTGTTTTATTGACCCTTCCAGCTCTGACATTCTGCTTCTCATGTTCTAAGTGGGCTCTAGCCCATTAGCCTGACATCTGGTGATTCTAGGCATCCAGGCCCTGACAATAGCCAGGTTTTCTCCCAACACCCCTTCCCCCTCTGTATAACAGTATATGTAGTAACCCATCATCAGGACCCAGCAGCAGCTTTCCTGCAGACGAAGAAGCCAGTTTTCTATAAATACTAGGCATTCAGCAATTATCATTAGAGGTATTTGTTCCGATTCAGAGGTAGATTCAATAAATGAATACGTGGTTGATTCAGGCATTTAGCATTCTCCTGACTTGGCTCTGGCTCAGGCACTAGGAAACACAGGGCCCACTAGTCACTGGGGCTGGAGTGAGACCCGAGGGGAGAGTTCAGGGGCTTGGGGTGAGGCTGACCAGAGTCTCTTGTGCCCCAGCTTCCCTGTAATTCCATACCTGTCTATTCATAAACCCAGGCCCCTTTCCTAGTGGGTATAGCATGACATAACAGTCAGGAGCCTTCAGTTCAAGTTTCATCTTGGCCATGAACTTGCCATTACCTTGGGTAGGATAAGTCTTCTCACTAAGCTTCAGTTTCCCCATTTGTAAAATCATAGGAGAAAACAAAGATGGTCTTCAAGACTTTTCAAATGCTCTGCGTCGCCTACCCCAGCCAATTTCTGGAAGGACTGTCCAGGCTCTAACAGCTCTTGGCCTCTCTCTCGGGAGAGGTGGGAAGGTAATTTCCTGCTGGGCTGCAGATGGAGCAGAATTACCAGCCTGAGATAAAGCTCCCTAAAGCCTCTTAGATGCTCATTTGCTAAGGTAATTGATTTCCCCATTGCTGGGCTGGCCCACCAAAGGAAGGCCAATATACAAAGTCCAGCCCAGATACTAAACTGGCTCTTTAAAGAGGCGCTGAGCTGTAGCTCTCAGCCAGCTGGGCTTCAAGTCAGGAAGCTCTGGGTTTGAATCCCACCACAGTCACTTGTGTAGCTGTGTGACCCTGGGGAGGTCACTTTACTCTGGGCCTCTGGAAAACAAAAGGGGTTGACCTCAAAGACCCCAAAAGTCCATGAGCCTATTCTCTCTCCACCCCAGCTTTGCCTCATGTGCCAGAGGGTGAGCCCTCTTCTCCTACTGTTAAATTTTGTCCTCAGAATCACAGAGGGAACCCCTCGGACTTAATACTTTTCATCTCAATCGTTGCTCCCTTTTCTTTGGGGCTTTAATGATGACCCCACCCTGCCAACAACCCTGCAAGATGAGTTATAGAAGGTCTGTTATCCCCATTTTATAGGCGGGGATCTGAGAGAGGTTAAGTAATCTGCCCAGGGTCAAACTGGTGATAAGTGTCAGAATGGGGATGATGATGATGATGATTATGAAGATGGTGAAAATGATGATGAAGATGATGATGAAGATGATGATGACAATGGTGATGATTTATATAGTGCTTTATGATTTGCAAAGCACTTTACATATATTAATGATCTCATTTGATCTTCATATCGATCCTGAGGGGAAGGTGCTATTATTATCCCTGTTTTACAGATGAACATACTGAGGTTGCATTTTTTCAGTGAGCCTCCCCAGGATCACGGCTTCTGCATGTCAGAGCTGAAATTCAAACATAGCTCTGACTCTGGTGCTCTTCGCTCAGCGCCCTCCACCTCAACCCTCCCCCAGCCTTGAAAGCCAGCTAGTCACACAGGCTCCTTCATGCCTTCCCAGACTCCCAATGCAGTCCTGTCCCTGGAATCCCCGAAGCACTGTCTGTGCCTTTCCTCCTGTATTTTCTGCCTTTCTGATAAGCATCTTTGCACATGAGCTTGTGAGCTCCCAGAGGACAGGGACCTGTGTGGCATTCAATCTCTGTCACTCCCAAAGCACCCAACCTGGGGCTTTGCATGGAGAGTCACTGGATAAAAATGTACATGAGTGAAGAACAGCAAAGATATCCCAGGAAGAAGGGAGATAACCTGCAGACACGCTGGCCACAGGGGCCAGGGAGTACTGGTGGAGTTGGAGGGGGCCAGAGAATGTTTATCTTTAAATTTCCTAAGTAAATATCCCCCATTAGAACCTGCAATATTTTGTTGATGTTATTTAATCGCTTCAGTCCTGTCTGACTCTTCATGACCCCATTTGGAGTTTTCTTGGCAAAGATACTGGAATGGCTTGCCATTTCCTTCTCCAGCCCACTTTGCAGATGGGAAAACTGAGGTAAACAGGGTTAAGTGACTTGCCCAGGATCACACAGCTACTGGTGTTGGAGCTGGTACTGAGTCCTTGGGCATGGGATCATAGATTTGGTGTGGTCAGAAGCACCTTGGGGCTGGTTCATCTAGTCCAACTTCCTCCTATTTTACTGAGGGTGAAACTGAGGATGAAGGAACTTGCCCAATGTCACCCAAGTAATAAACAGCAGAGCCAGAATCTGAACCCAGGCCCTCTGACTCCAAAGCTGGTTCTTTCTTTGTGCCTGCCTCATTTCAGTCTCAATGCACTGTCTCCCCTAGCAGGAAGATGCTAGTGCCCCCTCAATTGGCCCTCAGTCTAAACTCACGTGGCTCCTGCACTGAGTAACCTCAAAAATGATTGTGTTTTTTAAGTCATGTGCATTTGGGGTCATTGTATCATTCCAATGTTTTATATGATGGGTTTTTTTTTTTGTTTTAATCCCACACCCCTTTTAAGTAGAAAAAGAGGAAACCAAGCTGCCTAGTTAATCAGTAATGTTGGATTTAATATTAAAATCCAGCCAGAGAAAGGAAGGCTGAGGGGTGGATGGGTGGCTGAGGGGCTGGATGCTCAGATGGAAGGATGAGCTTAGTTAAGCCTGAGGGACCAGATTGGCCAAGTTGCCTTGGGGTGTGCTCAAAGACCTTTTTTCATTATAGGTCTAGGGGAGGAGGCTAAGACAGAGGTGGCCAGGTAGTGCAATGAATGGAATTGTGAGTTTGAATCCTACCTCAGATGTTTGTATGACTGTGGTCAAGTCACTTCACCATTTTCTGCCTTAGTTTCCTTATATGTAAAATAAGGGGGATTGGGCTTGATGGCCTCTAAGATCCTTGTATCCTGAAAGTTATATTCCTAGGAGAAAAGCAGTGGGGTCTATGCCAGGAAAGCCATTGGTCAAATGAGGGGAATCTTAGGGATTAGATTGCCTTGGCCAGAACCAGCACTATTCAGTCTTGGCAGAATGCACCTTCAGTCTGATTGGGGCAGATACTTGGCTCTCAGTTATCTGCCTCTGCCTTTCTTTAATGATGTTGAACATTCCTCTTCCAGGGGGGATGAGGAGTGCACTCTTGGGGGCTGAGAAGGTATAGACACAGGAGATGAGAGAAAAGTAGGAAGTAGACACTGGGTTTAAGCAGCAGAAGAAAAAGGGTAAATTGGTCTGGGGGGCCACCAATCTGGGAGGAGCCTGGGGGAGCTGAGGTTCTGGGATATCTTAGAAACCCAGAAAGGCAAAGGGCCCGGGGCGGTGGAGGGCTTCAAAGAGAGACTGATGGCCTAGGAGCAGTTTGGCCTGGAGAGTATTCAGTTCCTAGATTCAAATCTTCCTCTGAGGCTTTTTACTTGCATGACCCTGGACAAGTCACTTAATCTATTTCAGTGAAAAGAAAGGGTTGGATTCCAAGGGTTTCAGAGGCTCTTCTCCAAAGGCCTGAAGCCCAAGGGCCCCCTTCCTCCCGTCAAAGGGCTGCTGCATTTACAGGCCAAGCCCTGGGGCCCCAATCCAGGCTCAGAGGCTTTCTTCTTGAGGGATCTTCTTTTGTTAAGTCCCTGTTTCCTCCTTAAGAAAATGACTGCGGGAATAAATGCTCTCTAAAGTGCCTTCCCGTTCCTAGAACCTAGAATCTCTTCCAATCTTTTACCAGACTAGGTGGTTCCAAGGAGACAGCCCTGGGCCTGGACTCAGGAAGACCTGAGGACCAAATGAGAAGATTTTGTAAAGCACTTATCACAGCCTAGTGCATAGTAGGTACTAAATAACCATTTGTTTCCTTACTTCTTTCCTTCTCAGTCCCGGGCCATGGTGGGACAGTTGGAATGCTTCAGACTGGAAGAATTCCTAGCTAGAAATCAAATGAAAAGCAGTTGTAAATATGCTTATTATAGTGCTTGGTACACAGCAGGCACTATATAAATGCTTATTCCCTTTCCCTAAAGTTCGCCCTGAGTGGCAGTTCTGATTATAGAATCATAGACTTTGAGCTAGAGATCACCCCTTCTAAGCCTCTTCTGTCACAAAAGGGGAAGTGGATACTCTGAAAGTTGATATGGTTTGTACTAGGTCACAGAAGTTAGGAGGAGCCGAGTAAGAACTGTCGACCACATCCTTGGACTTGAAATCCATCATGTTTTCACTAGCACAACGCTAGTGTCAGGCCATTCCCGGTGGGGGCCCTGGGTCCATCCCTGACTTCCAGCTGTCCTTCCTTCAGCTCTTTATGGAATTCTCCTACCCTGCCCCCCACCTCTGAACTGTCAGACCAGGGATGGTGGAGAAAGAGGAGGGCAGGGCTGGGCTGAGGCTGGTGCCTGCGGGAAGCCGCACTCTTTCCGTCACAGTAACTAATAACTGTGTGCTGACAAATTGAATTATATCTTTTTCCAGTTCCTTACCCTATTGATCAAGGATGGGGGGGGGGGGGGAGGGTTGTGTGTGTGTGTGTGTGTGTGTGTGTGTGTGTGTGTGTGTGCGTGTGCGCCTGCCTATGACAGTGTCCCAGGGCTTTATAATGAACTGAATAAGGTCAGGTTAGTGCAGGGATGAAATGCATTCTGGCAGTCAACTCTCTCCTCCCTCCCCCTTTTATTCTTCCTTCTGCTTCTGCTTAGGAGGAACTCTGGTAGCTTGGGAGAGGAGGGAGGCCCAGCCCAGAGCCTTCAGGGCCTTACCCCACTGTGTCCTGCAACCAGCAGGAGCCTCATAAGCTCACAAACTCTAAATGGGGGTCAGGGCAGGGTTAGACTTGATGGCCTTCAAGATCCCTTCTAGCTACAAATTAAACCTCCTAGGAATTAGAGCTAACTCCTGTTTCTTCTCCCCAGGTGAATTTCACCCAACATGACTTATCTAATCAGTCAACAGGCATTTAAGTGTTTACTGTGTGCCAGGAATTGTGTTAAGTCCTAGGGAAGCAAAGAGGAGCTAAAAGAAAGGCTCTTCCTGCCCTCAAGAAGCTTATGTGGGAAGACAAGACCCGGAAGGAGGGAGGGAGGCAAGGTGCCCAGTGGGGTGTAGCAGCACAGTGGCCCTCCAGAAATGGCCTGCCTGTATTGGTGCTGAGGAGGTGGGGGACCCCTGTCTTGGCTTAGATTGTGGCTTGTCCCAGATGTACAAGCATACCCAGGTCCTGCTCTGGAGCAGAGAACCCCCCTCCCCACCTCAGGCCTGGGTGGATGATTTCCAGTCACTTAGCCCCAAGTAAAGACCTTGCTTTAATGAGATAGCAGGGAAAGAGAAGAATCTGTTCCACTTCTTAAGAGTCTGGGATGCACAAGCACCGATCTAAAGCCTTCTGGCTTTGGCCAAGGACCAATCCTGCCTGGTTACCTGGGGACTCTCCCAGGTGACAGAATGTTGTACAGGGAGCCGGGCCTTGGGTGCGAGGCTGCCCATTGGAGATGGTGGCTGGCAATCCTGGACCTTGTCAAATTCATCTGGGGCTCTGTGGGCTTTCCTGGAGGGAGGAGGGATGGCTTTGCCCATCAGGCAGTGGGAGGTTTTCAGTGGGAAGTCAGCCATCCCTTAACAACTTTATTAATGATCTGGAAGAGAGAGTGAATGAGCTCACGGCCAGCACCGCCAGGGGAAGTTTGTAATCAGCCTAATTTGAGAAGCAGCATTTCCATGGGGGGTGAGAGGAGCAGGGGGAGACAAATCACAAAGATAGGCCTGAGCAATAAGCAATAACAGGACAGGGCTGACCAGAATCTCTGAGTATTAGAGCTGGAGAGAGGCCTTGGGGGTCATCTCAGGTCTCCTTCATTTTATAGAGGGAGAAACTGAGTCCTGGTAGCACCTGCCTAAATGTATGTAGTGACAAGTATCCAGGCCAGGATTTTAACACAGCTCTCCACCTGTCTCTCCTTGAAACAAAGTTTAAGTGGAGTGGTGGAAAGAGTTCTAGGCCTGGAGTGAGGGAGACACCTCCCTGAGATCAAATCCAGCCTCAGACACTTACAAGCTGTGTGACCCTGGCCAAGTCACTTCACCTTGTTTGCCTCTGTTTCCTCACCTGTAAAGTGAGAGGATCAGACTGGATCCTAGGTGTCAAGCCAGACTGAATGTAATTGGGAAATATTTTTAGTAAATAAGAATGCAATAAATATAGAAAATTTTAATATGTGGCTTTCTAAGTCCATATTCAGCTCTCAAGGACCCTCCTGTTTGACTGTGTGGCCCCATCTCTGTTTGAGTTTGATAGCACTGTCTTGCAGGCTCTCCTAGCTCTTCTAGTGACACCCAGGGGACCCTGGACCTCAGTTTCTTCCAATGTAAAATGGGGATCATGGACCAGATGCCCTGGGCAGTCTCTTACATTTCTAAATCAAAGCCCAGTTCTGAATTATGCTGAGTCTAGTCCCCCTTCACACCAAGACCCCCCAGATGCTTACAGATGGAGGCTGTGGCCCCTAGACCTCCAACATCCTCTTTTCCTGGCTAATCATCCCCATTGCCATTGGCTGGTGCTTGTACAGCATCTTCTCTAAGCCCCTGCCCATCCCAGCTGCCCTTCTCTTCACACTTTCTAAAATGTGGGTCCCAGACTGGGTGTAATGCTCCAGAAGGTCTGTGATGAGAATGGAGGTCAGGGGGAGGATCACTGTCCTTGCTCTGGAATGGGAATTTCTGACCTGGCTGAGTATCAGCACAGCTTCCTAGCATTATGGGAACCCCCACTTGACAAGCATTGCCTGCACTCTGCATGGTTTGCTGTAGCAAAATTAATTTCAAAATGATGGTGCCAGGTGCATATTGGGATTCGTGGAAGCATTAGGATAATTCTATGTCTTCTCCTCCTTTCCCACAAGGAATTTGTGGTCAAAGATTGGCAACCACCTCTCTAGAGGTCTGTAATGGCCAATATCCAAATCACAGAATCACAAATCTAAAGCTGGGAAGGATCTTGGAATCAGCCGATAAACGTTTATGGATCTCCTACTATGTACCAGGCGCTAGGGATGCAAGGAAAGGCAAAGTACAGTCCCTGCCCTCAGGAAGTTCACAATCTGATGGGGACACCACACAAGCAAACTGTATATAGGGTAAGTTGGAAGAAGGAAGAATAAAAGGGCATACTTTTTGCAGAAGGTATTCACTGAGACTTGGAGGAAGTCAGGGAATCCAGGAAGCAGAGATGAGGAGTGAGAGCATTCCAGGCATGGGGAACAGCCAGGGCAAATGCCCAGAGGTGGGAGATGGAGAGTCTTATGGGAAAAACAGAAGGAGGTCAATAGTGCTAGACTGAAGAGGATGTGGGGATGAGTAAGGTGGAAAAAGACTGGAAAAGTAGGGGCTATTCAATCCAACACTCCATTTTACAGATGAGGAAACTGAGGCCCAGGGAACATAAGCAACTTGATTAAGGTCACATAGATAGTATGGGTGATGGAGCCTAGATTTGAACTAGAGTCTTGTGATTGCTAATAATGATAATATTAAAAAATAATAAGGATGACTGCCAGTGCTCATTACAGGGAGTGCTTTGAGATGTTCTGATTTAAGATTTCCTGAGCAGTTTGCTGATTATCGCATTTAATCCAGCCTTCTTTCCACCCTACCCTTAGAATCTGCCAGGGACCTGACTCTGGCTTGGTGCTGGAGAAACAAAGACAAAAGGAAACAGTCACTGCCCTCGGGGGGTTTCCATCCTACCTCGGCTCTTCAAGGATCAGTTCACTCATTTACTGTGAGAACACCTAATTGAATCTATTTTATAGATAGGAAAATCCAGGCCCAGACCAAGGCTGACCTACCCAAAGTGTTCTGGCAATTCAGCCCTAGAACGGCCTCTTCTCTCTCAGACCTGGTTCTGCCCACCATACTACAACCTCTTCATTTAAAAGCATGTGACTTGGGCGGCTAGGTGGCACAGTGAATAGAGCACTGGCCCTGGAGTCAGGAGGACCTGAGTTCAAATCCAGCCTCTGACACAACACAAAAACCTTGGGCATGTCACTTAACCCCAACTGCCCTCCAAAAAGCAAAAAAGAAAAAAGCATGTGACTTATTTGGCCCAGCCTTGGGTCGTGTTTGAGAGGAATATGCACAGGAGTGTGCTGGTAAGTGTTTAACAATCAGCTCTCAAGTATCACACATGTGGGAGCAGCTGGGGGTGCCATAGTGCATAGAGTGCTGGGCCTGGAGTCAGAAAGACCTGAATTCAAATCCAGACTCAGATACTTACTAGCTGTGGGACCCTGGGCAAGTCACTTAACCCTGTGTTTTCTCATCTGTAAAATGACCTGGAGAAGGAAATGGCAAACCCCTCTAGTATCTCTTCAAGGAAATCCCAACTGGGATCATGAAGAGTCAGATGCTTCTGAAAATGGCTCAACTCTCAAGTACCAAGCACTTTTAAATTGAATCTACATTATTCAAATTTTGTCCATCACTCTCTTAAATTCAATCAACAAAACAATCCATCAACCCCAGATTTCTGGACTTTGCTTCCCTCCAAGGTGTAAATGCCCACCCTGGCTCCAGGAGACCACTGCATATTTACAGGAGAGAAAGGACTGAGGAATTGGGTCCAAGTGTGACTCCTTCCATGTCCTCCCACTGTGACTTAATCTCCCCGGGCACCATTTCTTTATCTTCACGACGAATAAGTTGAAGCAGCTGCCCCTGAGGTCCTCCCAGATCTAAATGCCTGATCCTGTGATTTATAGTCCAAGGCAGACACGCTGAATGCTGAGAACTAGGCTGGCTGGGTCCTGGGACACAAAAGCTGAGTAAGCACAAAATCAAGGCGGTTGGGTTTTTTCTCTTTTGTACCCAAATGAGGCTAAGGACATTGGGGGGAGAGAAGGCTGAGACACTCACAAAGCTGGCTCAGTGCAGGGCAGGCCCATTTCCTCTTTTGTCTTGTGGATAAACCGATCCTGTTGGCCTAAGGGCTGATTTCAAGTCCTTCAATATCTAGCCTACTTGTTGTGGTTCTGTCCTCAATTCTGGAAGAGGACCATGACATCATGGAGGTGATGCCATGATGTGCAAGTCAATTGGATTTAAGTGAGGCAGGGCTGTCAAAGTCGCTGGCCTCACTTTCTCCTCTCGAGCCCTCTGAGAACTGCTCATAAAAGGCACTTGGGGAAGTTTGCTATGCTCCCTTACTGGCCTAAGTGGGAAGTTCTTCCTGGCACCTGATTGTCATCCCTCCTGCTTTCATTTAGGCCCATTTGCTTTTGATGCCAATAGGAGAGACCCCAGAGGCCATTTAGTCAGATGCTTTCATTTTAAAGACAGGGAAGTTAAGAGACTTCTTGTTGAGTTGTTTCCAGTTGTATCCAACTCTCCATGAGTCATTTGGGGTTTTCTTGGCAAAGATACTAGAATGCTTGGACATTTCCTTCTCCAGTTCACTTTATAGATGTGGCAAACAGGGTTCAGTGACTTGCCCAGGGTCACACATCTAGTAAGTATATGAGGCTAGATTTGAATGCAGGGCTTCCTAATTCCAGGCATGGCTCTCTATCCACTTCACCACCTACCTGATATATGTGCAACACACGTCAGAAAACTCTAGCAAGTTCAAAGGTGCTTTTATTCCCCCACCACTTTGTAATTCCCTCCCTCCCTCCTTGCTCTGCCTAGCCCTTGTCCCCCTCCCAGAAGTCCTGTCGACTTTAAAGCCTTTCTGAGATCTGTCTGGGCAGCTAGCTCGGCATAGGGGATGCTCCAGCTGGACAGGTACCTACGGGAGGTGGCATGACCTCACCTCCCTCCCTGGCCTGTTTGGCAGTCAGTCCCCATCCGGGTCCCCCATTAATATTCCCAGCACAACTACACTCTATCACCATTTCTATTAAACTCATTTGCTATCTAAAGGAATTCATTTTCCACTTTGTTTGCCCGCAATAATAATAAATAAAAATAAAAAGACTCAATCCCCTCCCCCTCCCTTTCAAATGGGGTCTAGTGAGGAGTCAGGGCCAGGACTGACAGGAAAGAAAGGAGGGAGGACCTGAAGCACGACCCCAGCACATCGAAAACAACTAGGGTTTTCTGGGTAGGAAGAAACCTGTGCTCAGGGAAACTAAAGTCATTGGCCTCATCCCAGGACAGGAACTGAGACCTGATACACCCAGAGCTTAAACCAAACAAGCCACTAGAGACTGGGAGAATCCTGGTTTCTCTGTCCATTAGAATTCAAGCTCTCAGAGGTGGCTAGGTGGCCCAGTGAATAGAGCACCAGTCCTGGAGTCAGGAGGACCTGAGTTCAAATTTGCCCTCAGACACTTAACACAAAAACTAGCCATGTGACCTTGGGTAAGTCACTTAACCCCAATTGCCCTCCAAAAAGCAAAAAAAAAATAAAAAGAATTCAAGCTCTTTACAAATATTTCCTCATTTAATCCTCACAAAAACCCTTTGAAGCACATGCTGTTATTATCCCATTTTACAGGCGAGGAAACTGAGACAGATGGGGTTTAAGTGGCTTGCCCAGGGACTCGAAGCTAGTGGGTGTCTGAGGCTGGATTTTAGGCCACTTTTCTAAATAACTGAATAAATACCTGTTAAAGGAGATGACAATAGCTACTGACCTATACATGCACTTTCTCATCTCTTTCAAAAGCCATTATAAAAACATATGGACACAGCATAGCATGTGTGCCCCACCCTGCACCCTCCCACCCCAGGACATAGTGGGCACTTGATAAATATTTGTTGACTGATTTTAAGTGCACATTGAATGATTTCATACACATTTGGTGCCATTCATAGGGTGAGGTACCCAGAACTTTGGCCCAGGGTGCCCACATGGTGGGCTGAACCTCCCCTATGGTAGTCAGCCAGTTTTCTTTCTGTACTGTTCCATGAGCTTCACGGTCCTCTACAGTCTGTGCCTGATAGTGTGGTCCTGCTTCCTCTGACAGTCCCAGGATGCCACCACCATGGTCCTGTCTAGAAAATAAGGTGGTCAGTTTAAATAATCTCCCAAATCTCTTCTGGTTCTGTTGTTGTACCAGGTCCAAGAGTTTAAAAAAATGACATGGATCCAATCCATGCTAGGTTCTCAAATTTATTCCCCTCAATCACGGTTCTCTGAGTCCTCTCCACTAAAGACATCCTCCAGGCCATCATCACAGTGTGACAATGACTCGTGTTGAGAAGGGTTCCATGATTGCAGAGTCCAAACTCTAGTGGGTGCTGGACTGATGTTGTATCTGTTATTCAAGGACCTGCTTCAGCAAGTTCTAGGAGGCATCCAGACTTCAGGGGATTGGATTGTTTGGCCATAGCAAACCATCTCCTAAGCTATAGGAGAAAGATTAGAATCCATATAGGTGTAGGAAGTTGCTCCGCTAATGGCCTGACAGCTCCTCACTAGGAGCCTTGGACCTTTCTAGGCCTCCAGCATCACTCCCCCTCTTTCACCACTTCCACCAGGGAATGGAAGGTTTCTGCCCTGGAACATTCCATGCAGATGTGAGATGTGCTCTCCTAGGTTCCCTGAATATGACTCATTAGGCTACTTTCACCAACCCATCGGGTCAGGGAGCATCCCACCCACATTGCTACTGAATCACTGATAAGCTGACCTCCCCTCCTCTGCCCCGACTGCCAACTGACACCAAGCAAGTCCCCTCACCCTCATAATTCACCCACAAGTTCACGACAGACAATCCTCTTCCTTCCTCCTTTTTTTCTGGAAGCCTTGGGGTTGGGCAGTTTCAAAAGGACACTGGCTGGCATAGGGGCAGGGGTGGAGCCAGAAGTTGTCTGACCCTGTACAAATCACTACCCCCACCATGGGCCTCTAATTCTTCACGTATAAAATGGCAGGAATGAACTGGAGACTTTAACATGACATTTCCAGACCCCCAGAATCCATGGATAGATTTCAGGGGGGCCTGTGAACTTGGGTGGGAGGAGGCACATCTTTCAATTCATTCAATAGAATTGGTTTTCTTTGTAATCCTGCATACTTTGTGCATTTAAATACATTATTCCAAGGGGTCCAGAGGCCTCACCAGGGGCCAAAGGGATCCAAGACACAGAAAAGCTTAAGAATCTGGGGACTAGATTATCTTCTATGGTTTCTTTCAGCTTTTAATCTATGACCCATCTATACAATGTTGGGGTTGGTCTAGTCAGTCTATGAGTTCAATATGTATTTATTTAGCATCGATGCTATTCTAGGTACTGGGGATACAGGTACAAGAATGGAAGTTTCCTGACCTCAAGGAGTCTACATTCTGTTGGAGGGAAGGGGAAAGAGACAAAGCCTATATAGATAGTACAACATAAAAAAACTGTCTTCATACAGGATATTTCGTACATAAAGTAAGATTCTTTGCAGGTGTTTGCCGTGGGATGGGGACAGGCCTCCTAGAAGCCTTGAGCCCAGCCTTGAAGGAAGCTGGAGATGCTGAGATTTCTCATTACACCTTACTAAAAGCCCACTTAACTGGGGGAAGATGGCTCTTCTGAATAGAGTCTGAAAGCAAATCTCTTCACCTTTCTTTCTGCAGTCTCTGATGAGACATCTTCCTGGCCGTCTCCAATCCCTCGTTGTCGCTCAGAAGGCATTTTCTCATAAGACAATGATCAAGAAGGGTGGTTTGGGGTCTGCCACATTATCAGTGCCTGTGTCTGTGACTTTCTGGATCACAAGTCCTTGGATAACATGGTTTCTGGGAGAGACGGGGATACATTCCCAGGGCCAAAAGGAATAATTTACAAGCAAGGTTTTAGCAACATAATTCTTCAATTATAAGAATGTCTACTTAGAACACTTTACAATGATCTTCCCTTCTCCAAGTCTAGTGAAGTAAATTGCGTAAGAATTATCATACCTATTTTGTAGATGAGGAAAGTGAACCTCAGAGTGGGGAAATAGCTGGTTACAAAGCTTGGGTCTCCTTACTGCCCTCTCCCACCCCATCCCATCTCCCTCTTCCCTGTCCCCCTTTGGCACTGTGGCAAAATAGCAGGATCACTTATTCTGAGTCAGAAAACCTAGATTCAGACATTTCTTCCATTGTTCCTTGCCTCTGTGTCTTTGAGTAGCATAACCTCCCAAGACCTCAGTTTCCTCGTTTGTAAAATGAAGGAACTGGCCTGAGCTCTAGGCCTATGGTCTTCTGGCCTAATTTTACCTCCAGTTCCTCTGCTTGAATCCTAGGGATGGAGAGGGGTTCTTTTTACTCCTGGTCCCCGCCTAGGTCCCGGGGCCTGGGGAGGCACCCCTGCTAGAAAAAGCAAGGCCCTCAATAACCTGGCTCCCCACTCCCCTTGTCTTTTTGCCAGCTGACTTTCAAGGTCAGGGGAAGCCGGTAATTGATCCACCACCGTTTCCATTATAAATCTCCCAGCCTTAGCAGGCATCCTCCCTGCCGGCTTCTGACAACCAGATCCATCGCTCCTGCTCTCTGTAACAGGCTGAGATGAGGACTGAAGGGGGCAGGCAGCAGCTTTCATTTCTCACCACCCCCATCGGGGCCGAACAGTGAGGAAGACGGATACTGCTGCTGGCCCTGTGCCAGCCTCCGCCTGAGCCCATGCCCAGTCTCCTGCTTCCATCTGCCACCTCCCATTCCCCTTTGGGATCATCCATGTGGAGGCCAGTGCCTTGGACTCACCTGCTGGAGACTGCAGTTGTGGTGGGGAGGTCACAGGCCTGGGATGACTGGGGTGCCTATGAACAAGACCAGGCCAGGGGAGAGGTTGGCCATTGTGAGGCCTGGGAGTGGGGCTGATGTCAGAGGCTGGGAATGGAGCCAAGCCAAGAGGTGCAGATCAAGGTGGGGTAGAGACTGAGGAGCTAGGGCCTGGCCTTGAGAGGTCCAAGCCTAGACCAAGGTTTGGGCAGAGGAGTGGGCATCCCCAGCTTCCTTCAAGGCTGGGTTCAAGGCTTCCATGAGTTGGGGGGGCATGTTGTCCAGAGGCTCAACATCAAGGGCAAAGGAAGACACCAGAACCAGCTGGACGGGTCAGGGCTTGATGTCCAGATGTCCAAAACAAGCAGAGGCAGCCAAGGAGACAATTTGTATAGGAGAAGTCAGAGTTCAGGGAGTCTAATGAGCCAGGTAGAAATAGGAAGAAGAAAAGGGATATGGGCAGAAATACAGGGAATAAGACCTCAGCAGCTCGAAAGGAAACCTAGCACAGCTGTGTTAAACATAGTGATTCCCCAGGCAAGAGTCATAGTATGCTGCAATGATGGAATTCCAAGAACAAAAGATATAGGATTTCAGAGGTGAGAGACCTTAGCCCAGAAAACATACCTAGAACAGAGAATGTTCAAGCTGAAAGGGACCATGAAATAGAGAATGTCAGATCTGGGAGAGACCTTAGAACAGAGAATGTCAGAACTGGGAAGGCTCTTAGAATAGGGAATATCAGAGCTCTTAGAAGAAGTCTTAGAATGCAGAATGTCAGGGATGAGAAGGACCTTAGAACACAAAATGTCAGAGCTGGGAGGGCCCTTAGAACAATGGTGTCAAACATAGAAAACCACAAAGTCACATTATTTATGTTGTATTTTTATCTAGCTTGTTAAAGATCTCCCAGTTACATTTTAATCTGTCTCAGGCCACACTGGGGAGTTTTGGGGGACTGTTGTAGCCATTGGAAAGTAGAATATTAGAACTGGGAAAGGCCTGAAAACATAAAACAGAGAAGGGCAGAGGGTGAGGGGGGTTGGACCAAATGATCTCCAGTGTCACTTCCAGCTCACATGTTTTGTGAGCCCCTAGGTTATGCCATAAGAGAGTGTGAGATTCAGAGGAAGGGTGCCAACAACCTCATATGCAAAGAATGAGGAAGGCAGGAGGGTGGGAGGGCTGGCCCAGAAAGGCTTCAAGGAGGAAGTGGCCCATTAGACCTTGAACAAGGAAGAATTTTATCACATGGAGATGGGGTGAGTAGAGTACAACTGAGGCTTGAAGGGCAGAGATAATAATAACTGTTCCAACCAGCTCAAGGTGGGGGCGGGTGTGTATATGTGTGAGAAAATGAAATCCGAATGTATGGAAAGCTCATTGTTTACCATAAGGTGCTACCCAAACATGAACTGCCATTTTAAAATTATCTCTGTTGTTGTTGCTGTTGTTGTTGTTAAATTCTCCCTCACTCCAAAACCACCTCTTCCCCCACTGAAAATCCTCTATGGCTCCCCCTTCCCCCAGACCCAGGTTCTCTAGACCTCCCAAAGTAACAATAACAAGGCCAAATCACTGCCCCCTCCAATGTGACAGAAGGAAAGGGATCTCAGCTCCTGTGTCTGCCCACCTGGCACTAACTCTCTGGGAAGGATGATCAGCCCATTCAGGAGGGTATGGGGAGAGCCAGAGGTCTGAGGCAGCCTACAGAGGTCATCTGGGTGGCAACCTGGGAGGCACTGGGCAGAGCCCCTCAGGGGGGCTAGTCCCAGGTCAGAGGATTACCGTTGAAAAGGGCCCTGGATTTGGTGTCAGAGGCCCTGGGCTCAAAGTCTGGCTCTACCAATCATTATGTGACCTTAGACAAGTCTCTTGACTCTTTAGACTCCATCTCTAAAGGGGGTTCAATTAGATGGCCTCTGATGACCCTCCCAACTCTAAATCTATGACCATGTCCCTAGTCCTTGCCTGGTACGATGTGGAAAGAGCCACTGATTTGGTGTTAACAACCTGGCCTGATTCTGTCCTTGACTTGCTCTCTGACCTTGGACAAACTTCTTAGTATCTCTAGGCCTCAATCTCCAAATATGCAGAATGAAAAGTTCTCATCTTGTGTTCCTCATAGGTATTCCTGTGGAGTTCATGTGCATGATCATGTTCTGAAATGTGTGAGGAAATGTTGTCAGTACCATTATCTGATAGGAAGTGCTATCAGTGCAGGGCCAGGAAAAAGGAGAGGAAGGCCAGTGAGAGTGTTCCCTGAAGATGCTGAAGAAACCCCTTTCCCTCATAGGCTCCTAGAAATAGAGGTAATAGGGATTGTAGGGGCCATCTAATCCAAACACCTCATTTTATGGATGAGGAAACTAAGTCCCAGGAGAGCACCATTATTGAGGTGTTCCAGCATCATCTGCTGGGGCGACAGACAGGAAACAGAGATAAAACTAGGAATATTTGCACCTTCAGTATATTTAGTTGAGGTTTTGGGGTTGGATGTGCGTGATGACAGGTACAGTCAGGATAGGAGAATCATGGGAGTCTTGCTTTTTAGATATTTGGGCTTTGTGGGAGATGGAGAAGGAAGGGATAGGCCCTGGAAGAAGAGTGCCAGGGCATTGGGACTAGTGGCAGCCACCCCTGGGTGGTTATACAGCTCAGTGACATAAGGAGACAGAAGCCTGAAGGTGAAGGCATGGGGTTGGAAGTGTATGCCGTTCCATGTCAGCACCCTGGGGCAAAACTTCAGTCACCCCATGCCAGTTCTTCCTCTGTAGAGAGACCTGGGCTTTTAGATCTGGTTTATTAATCCATTCTGTATGACAGAGTAAAAGAAATGCTAGCTCTGGACTCAAAGGACCAAGGTTTAAATCTTGCCTCTGTGGAAAGAATGCTGGACTTGGTGTCAGGTTTGAATCCTGCCTCTACTGTATGTTAGCCCCATGTAGGGAAAATCACACCATGCTTTCTTCACCAAGGCAGGTCACAGCGTCCTAGGAGATAGTCTCTGTGAATTGTGATTGCTAAAAAAAAAAGTCCTCATCTGGTGGCCTACCTCCTAGTAATAAGCCCTTCTGTACCAGACTGTGTTTGGTCCTCAAGAGGAGAAATATGCCCTGCCCAACACCAGGCTCATTGACTCTCCCAAGGTATCAAAAATGAGCTCTAAAATAAATAACCTTTATTTACTTTTTTAGATTAATTTTGTTTATAAATTACTTGCTCAAGGTCATATGGGGCAGATAGGTGGCACAGTGAGTAGAATGCCTGGGATTCAGTCAGTTGAGTTCAAATCTGGCCCCAGACAGTGACTAACTATGTGGCTGGGCAAGTCACTTCGCCCTGTTTAACTCAGGTTCCTCATCTGAAAAATGAGGTGAAGGAGACGGCAAACCCCTCCAAGAAAACCCCAGATGGGGTCACAGAGAGTCAGCTACGACTGAATCACATGGCAACAACCAAAAGGTCATATAGATAATTAAGTGGCAGGGCTGGGATTCGAATTCAGGTCCTTTGATCCCAAAGTCAATGCTCTTAACATTGTTGATTTGTGCCTGTATCTTTGCCCCTCTGGGCATTACTTTTCCCATCTGGAAAACATATGGGTAATGAACCTCTGGTCCCTTCTCAGGACTATCATGATAACTGAATGAAATCAAAGGCCAGACGAGGATGCTGGAATTGCCCATCACGACTCTCGTTTTATTATTATTAATCATTCAGTAAAGGATTGGAGAGGCAACTTGACTTAGGGGGTGGAGAGCAAGCTTTGGAGTCAAGAAGCCCTGAGTTCAAGTCCTATCTCCAACACATAATGGCTGTGAGCACCAGGCAATCCTCTGAGAATGTGAGTTAAAAAAAAAAAGTAATGACTGGAGAGAGCATCTGGTCTGGAGTCAGGAAGACCTGAGTTCAAATCCAGCCTCAGACACTTACTAACTGTGACCCTGGGCAAGTCACTTAACTTCTGTCTGCCTTAGCTTCCTCATCTGTAAATGCAGAGTACAGTAACAGCACCTCCCTCCCAGGCTTATTGTGAGGCTGAGATAATATTTGTAAAACACCATTACACATAGTGGTTAGTAACATAAATGTTGGCTACAGTGATTATTAAAATAGAGATAATGATTCCCACCTCCCAGGGGTGTTGTGAGGACCAAACAAGGTGATGACTTGCAAAGGGCTTAGCACAGTACTTGGCACACGGTAAATGGCATAAATGTTGCATCATTGTCATTGTTGGTATAATTATTATTCTTGTCACTTCACCTGGGCTTTTCTTATATTCATGAAATCCCAGGTCCGGTGCTTGCCCCTATGCAGTGACTAAGCTGCCCCCTTCTCTGATGCCTCCCTGTAGAGTCTGAGTCTGGGGGGGCTTCGTCAGCCAGGTCCAAGCTCTGATTGGCAGAGGTCACATGAAGTATCACAGCAAATGAGGGTGGCCTCAGCAGGACAGTGGGTCAGCACTTTGTGCCAGGTGCCTCCTCTCCTAAACTCCCCCGCTCCAGCATCAAACTGGCCCTCCCTCTCCCCCAATTTTATTAATAATAGCTGGTATTTCCACATTGCTTTGAGGTTTGTAAATCACTTTCCAAACATTTCATGTGATTCTATCATACCCCTTTTAGAGATAAGAAAACTGAGGCAAACAGTGGCAAAGTGAGGACTTGCCCAGAATAACACAGCAAATTAGTGTCAAGGCAGATTTGAACTCAGATCTTCCCAATTCTAGGCCTGGTGCTCTGTGCACGATGGCGCCACCTAAGTGCCCAATGAGATAATGGAGATCAAGTGCGTGGCTTTGGATTATTGTTTATTATTATTAATTATTTTGAATTAATTTTTATTATGTTATTATTTATATTTATGTTTGGATTTTTCTAGACCTGATTTCATTTGTGTAAGGAACTCCCAGTGAAGAAATTCCCTCCACCACCAATACAGACTGGTACTTGCTCTGAAATTTCTAATCTTGCAGAGATCTGGGGCACAGAGAAATGGCCTAGCTCGTCCAGGGTTTCCCAGCCAGTGTATGTCAGAGCCAGGCCTGGAACCTCCAGTTTTCTTTCCATGACATCATACTGCCTCCTGTCAGTTGTTCTCTTCATCAATCAATCAATATTGATTAAGCTTCTACAAAGTATCAGGGCTATGCTAAGTGCCGTGGGTACAAAAGAGACAAAAAATAATCCCCCACCTGCTCTCGAGGAGTTTACAATCTAATGTGTGAGACAACACATGCAAAGTCAACTGTATGGAGGATAAATAGGCAATAAGGAACAGAGAGAAGATGTTGGGATTAAGGGGGCTGGGGAAGGCTTCCTGTAGAAGGTGGGATCTCGGGATTTAAAGGGAGCCCTGGGGTCAGTAGCGGGAGCAGAAAAGGGAGCGGGTTCCAGGCAGGGGGGACCGCCAGAGAGAATGCCTGGAGCAGAGATGGAGAGCCCTGCTCATGGAACAGCCTGGTTAGAGTGACTAGCTCCAAGGGTACATGTCAGGGATTAAGGTGGAAGAAGACCAGAAATGTAGGCAGGATCCGAACGCCAAACACAGCCCCGTCCGCGTCGTCGTCATGAATGTATGGAGTGTTCGAAGATTTGACAAGTGTTTTGCAAACTTCATCATATTTGATTCTCACAACCAGGTAGGTGCTATTTCCATCTCCAGTTTGCCGATGAGGAAGCTGAGGCTTGGAATCCCATGTTCCCCTGGCTAGTAGGCATCATGGCAGGATTGGAGCCCAGCCCTCTCCTGACACCCAGTCCGGCACGCCGCTTTCCGCTCCGCTGCCTCTCCTCTCCTCTGCATCAGTGTGTAGGCAGACACCTACTCCACCTAAGAGTAGGTCTTGGCAGCCCCGAATAGAAAGCCATGCCCTCCGTGGGTGGTGTAGAATATTCTGGGGTAGGGTGGGGGTAAAGGGAAATGGGGAATGATGTAGAAAGCCTGGAGGCTGGGGCCAGCCTGAGGGGAGGAGGAGAGAGGGTCTCCCCTCTGCCAGCAATCCAGTGAATGGCAGGGGCGCTCTGCGCCAGGCCTGGCTCCCTTTTTGCCCACCCCCAGGGAACAGATGGTCTGGGCTCCTTGGCAGAGGGAGAAGCGAGATTGGCATTTCTGTGTATGTGTTTTGTGTTGTGGTTTTTTTTACAGAATCTGACACATTTTTGTCACGTCCTGGTGCATCAGAACATTAAAGGGGGCGGGAGTGTGAAGAGTGTTTTAACTGGGAACTTCGTAACAGTTCCATCTTCCCCCAGTCCTTCCTCCTGGGCTCCTCCCCACCATCTTCCCCTCTAGGACTCCTGAGGCTCAGCCCTCCTGCCTCCCATATGTTACCATCCTCCCCCTTCCCCTGGAGGGTCTCTGGCGGGTAGAAGAGACTAGTATGAGAAGGTGGCAAGTTTCTAGGCAGAACAAAGATTGCAATGAAGAAAGAAAGAGAGGAACTGAAGAAAAGAGGGAGGAGGGATCTCCAGACATCGTTCAGTCTCTCATTGTGGCCCAGAGGGGGATGGCAATTTCCTGGGGGTCACCCTAATAGAGCCAGAATTCACAGGCAGGTTCTGTGATGTCAAGCTCATCACTTTCCCCACTGTATCACGATGCTAAAAATGACCTGGGGAAGAGGGTATAAGAGGTGAGGGTAGCAGAGAAGTCTGAAGGGAAAGGGGAGAGACAAAGGGGCCTGGGAAGGAGAGGAAAAGTCCCAAATTTAAGGGAAGATACGTACAAGCTTGAGAATGTCCAGAGGACAGTGAACCGGGCAGGGACCATATCATAAAAGGATGGATTGGGTGACTCTATCATTTAAGCAACGAAAAAATGTTATTAAGGACCTACTATGTTCCAGGAACTGTACCACACATGGGAATTCATAGATGAGAATGAGTCAGCCTCTGACCTTGAGGAGCTGATATTGTTCTGTCCTGGAAAAGGCCACATCTCTATAAATTAGTATAAATAAAATAAATACAAGATAAATGGGGTGGGAGCTAGCAAATGGGGGATCAGAGAATGTTTCATGTAGAAGGTGGCACTTGAATGTTTTGAAAGAAACAAGGTATTCTAAAAGGAAGGAGTCAAGTAGGAGGGGATTCCAAGCAGAAAAGAATGGGTCATTGTAAAGGCCTGGGGGGGGAGCTTTGTCTGGAGGAGAGAAGGTCTGTCTGGGGAGGGGAAGGCAAGGAGCATGTGGCTCTTTGCCAGGGTGCCAAGGGCTATCCTGGGCAGAAGAGCTTAGACCCAGAGGGCTGGTGCATCAAAGCTCCCAATGGGCAAATTTCTGATGGATATTAAGGGCAAACATCCTAGCCATTAAACCTGTCCAAAGAAAAATGAGTTGCCTTAGGAGGTAGTAGGTTCTGGGTCATCAGAAGTCTTAAAGAAAAATCTGAATGAAAAGTTTTGAAGGAAAGGGAAAAGGTAGAGAGAAGGGGAGGGGGAGAGAGAAAGGGAAGAGGGGAGAGGTAAGGGAAAGAAAGAGGAGGGAGAGATGGAATGTGAGAGAAGGGGAGAGAAGGAGGGAAAGGAGAAGGAGAGAGGGAGAAAGAGAAAGGGGAGGGAAAGGGAGAAAGGGGAGGGAAAGAAAGGGAAGGAAAGAAAGAGGGGAGAGAGGGGGAGGGAGGGAGAAAGAAGAGGAAAAGAGAGAGACATGGAAGAGGAGAGAAGAGGAAAAAAGAGGAGAGGAGAGGAGGGGAGGAGAGGGGGGTAGGGGAGAGGAGAGGAGAGGAGGGGAGGGGATAGGAGGGGAGGGGAGGAGAGGGATGGGTTAGAAATAGAAATCTCAGCAGGTTCTCAGCTCAGGGAATCATTGCATTGTCTGGAGTCAGGGAAGGGAGGCACTGCCTTTCATCTATCCATGTTTTTATTAGAAGTAAGGAAAGATGGGAGTCTGGAGGTCCTGTGGGGCTCAAGACTTGGCCTTAGAACCATGGGCTTAAGCATCTAGAGGTCCCGGAACTTGCCTTCTGCTTTAAGACCTTTTGCTGGGTCCTTGTTCATCCTTCAGCCCCGCCTCTATTCCCATCCTATGACAGTGATTATCTGTCTGGAGGATGAGTGACATTTGTTCAACCCTTCCCACAACCAGCTCTAATTTACACCTTGACCAAAGCTCTGTAGCAGAAAGCATGATGCAGGGAAGGGCATTGGATCCGGAGTCAGAGAGCATGACTTCAAACCCTGCCCTTGCTCATTGGACGCATATCACTTATCTCTGGGCCTCAGTGTCCTTCTCAGTAATTTGCACGGGGGTCTGTGTGTGAGGGGCTGGCTAAGGGTGGTGTGTGAAGTCTGTGATCCCATATCCCTCCCCCCTCTTATAAGGTCCTTCCCCACCTCCTCTGTCTCCTGGGACCTGCTTGAGCTGTTCCCTCCGATCTCCAAAGGCTGCCTTCACCTGCTGATCGCATTGGCAGCAGCAGGGTCACAGAGCCCAGTACAGCCAGTGCCAGCTTCACATCATTTAGCTGCCCTGGGACCAGCTCTCTCCAGGCAGGTACAGGGAGCTTAGTTCCAGCTGGGCAGCTCCAGAATTGCCAGCTAGCATGTAAAGTAAACAATTTACACTGTGAACAGGAGATCTGATGGGTATTGGCCAGGGTGGGTAAGGGGAGGGAGAAGGTGTGAGAGGAGAGAGCCTCCCAGATCAGTGTCCTTATGCACCCTGGGAGCTGGGGGATGGGCTTCAGGGCATGACTGCAAAGGCTCAGATTCTTCTCTCATTCTCAGTCTCAGCTTCTAAGATGGGGAGGGGAGGAGGGAGAACATGGGGGAGGTCCAAGGACACTTCAGGGTGGATGGCGGTCACCCATCTGCCCCCTGCAGTGTAGTCATTGTATACCCTGAATAGGATTGGGTAGGGGAGGAAGAGGAGAAAGGCAAAGTAAACAGAACAGTGAGACCCCTCCTTTCTTTGCAGAGGCAGGGGGATATGGGTATGGAATCTTCCATATACTATTGGATCCAGGGGCTAGAAGATCCCTCAGGGGCCATCTGGTTAAACTCTCCCATTTTATAAGTGAGAAAACTGAGGCCTAGAAAGGCTCTATGATTTACCCAAAGTGTCCACAAGGAGTAAGGGCAGAGATGAGATCTGACCCCTAATCCTCTGACATCAGTCTCTGTTATTTCTACTGTATCAACATGGTTGATATATTGCTTACTTTTGCTAAACTGTTTTTTTGTCTCTTTTAAAAAAACTTTATTATGAGAAATGGCTCTTTGTGAAGGTGGGAGGGATATATTGGAAAGTGTAGGTGATATAAAAATAAAAGAGACCAGTTTAAAATGTTTAGAACCCAAAGATCCATGGTGGGGTACTTAGGGCAGGAAGACAGGATTTAAAGAGCATCTGACTTCATTCCCACCTCTAGACAGCACAGAAATGCCTCTCATCTTACATATGGGGAAACTGAGGCCCAGAGAAAGGAGGTGCCTGCTCAAGATCCTTCAGAAATTGTAGTGTAATCAAGAGACCACAACCTCTAGAATCAATGGACCTGGGTGGGAATTCCTCTGATTCTCATGGTCTGTGTGACTGAGAACAGATGATCAGCTGACTTCTCTGGGTTTGAGATTCCTCTACTATAAAATGAGAAGGCTGATCTAAATGACCTCCCTTCCAGGCCTAGATCTAGGCTTCTAGGAACACTCCTGGAATCAGGAATCAGGACTTGGAGCAAGATCTTCATCACATTTGCTCTTTCATTTCTCTCTCTGTAAATAGAATGGTGGGACTGGAAGGTCTCTAGAGCCCCTTATGTTTTGGCATGCTATGATTCTACAATCAGTCTTATTATTGTATTGGTGGTAGTCAAAGCCACTGGAAGAGGATTCTGGGAAAGGAGCTCCCTGAGATCAGGGCGCTGTCCAGGGTGCCAATAGCTACCCCCATCTCTCGAGCCCAGAGGACCCCATGCCTCCTGGCTGAATCAGTGGAAAGCAAAAATGCACCATCTGGGTCCCCAGAGACTGGGAGGAGGAGGAGCTGAGGTTGCCATGAGAACCCTCTTTCTTTCTGTGGCATTTCCTGATTTGGGGAGATTTAAACAGCCAAGGAAATGTAGGCTTCTGAATTCCATTTCCCCCGTATTTTTTGGAAGGGGAAGAAAGGAGGGGGGAAAGGGAGGTGGAGGCAAGAAAGCAAAAAAAAAAAATCGAGAAGGAAGAAAATTGGCTTCTCCAGATTGGCCCTGCATCCTCCATACTACTTCCTGGGCCTCTCCTTTGTGCCAGCCTCTGTTCTGGTGACTGTGGGGGGAAACAAGGAAAGGAGGAGATGTGGCCCCTGGCCTCCATCAGGAAGCTATTGATCTGGTTGAGGAGACAGAACTCATAGTCATGAAAGAGAGAAGCACATGAGAGGACTGTAATTAAGTGGAGTGAACACCAACCCACATGAGTAACACAGGCGGTATGAGGTGTGACTATTAAAGCACCGAGACAGAATTTGTGTGTGTTGCTTAGGGAATCCAGTCCATTACTTTGTACTCACACCTCATCAAGAGTTCAGAAAAGGGAGAGATGGAAGAGCATCGGGGGATTCAGAACTGGAAAGGACCCAAGAGATCATCCATCCAACTCTTTCATGTTCCAGATGGTGAAACTAGATGGATGGAAAGGACTTGTCCAAGGTCATCCAGGTGCTAAGTAGCTAATAGGTGAGGATCTGATACTTGATATGGGACCTCCTGGCCAGGGCAGGACTGTGAAGGTGGAAAGGAACAGGAAAAGCCAAGTGTCCAAGAATCAG
Organism: Gymnobelideus leadbeateri; assembly: GCA_011680675.1. Taxonomy (NCBI): domain Eukaryota; kingdom Metazoa; phylum Chordata; class Mammalia; order Diprotodontia; family Petauridae; genus Gymnobelideus; species Gymnobelideus leadbeateri. The sequence goes on from WOXC01000365.1 coordinate 128,946, forward strand.
AGCAGGAGGGGGAAGGGCTATTGTGTTCCTGCCCCCTTGGAATTGTTTCCATAGATGTCTGAGTATTTACAGTTAGGTGGCATCTTAGAAATCGTTGAGTTCAGCCTCCTCATTTGGCAAATGGGGAGTCTGCAGTTCAGAGATATGAATGACTTTCCCAAGGTCACACAGTAAGGATCATTCAAACCTGTGTCCTCCAACATCTTTACACCGTTCTGGAGCCTCTGGACCAAAGTAGTACCATGCAGCTCTAGGTTAAAGAGCACTGGACTGGGTGTCAGGAGAACTGGGGCCTCGAGACCTCAATTGGATTTGAGCATCTTCTAGCTTGAAATCCCAACACTGTATGTGCAAGATTCCTATGAACTGTTGAGTGAAGGGGCAGGAGTGTCATCTTGTGCAGTAAAAATGGGCAGATATGGAGTTCAGTGAGTAACAATGAGTTCAAACACCCCATCAGGGGCTCAGGCAGATGGCTGGCTATCTGTTTCTAAGGGAGGGCAGGGAGACTTGATGTTTGGGAGCTGGCCTGCTGGTTTCTCCCAGCACCCATCACCCTCTCCCATGTTTGCTCCCATGCCAGCAAGTAGGCTCTTTCAGACAGAGCACTGATAGGATCTTCTCTGGGCCAGCATTCTGGGTCATCTCACCGGACTCACTTGCCAATTCCCAGAGCCCACCTCTTCCCCAGCATATAGTCCCCAGGCCCCCTTTCAGAATCCCTTTCCTATATGGGGGAGCCTGCCTGCTTCTCTCCTGACTCTAGTGGGTCCATATGACTTCCACTTCTTCAACAGGAAGTGGAAATGAGACTAGCCCAGAAATCAAGAGTCCTGAGCTCTGGTCCTGGCTGCACCATTGACTCCTATGACCTCGGGCAGAGTGCTTAACTTCTGGGAAACTCAGTTTCCTCATGTATTAAGTGGAGACAATAACACCTGCCTCCCACAGAAGCAGATGACTCTAGGGTATAAAATGCTGTGAGATATAAAGAACTGTAGCAATGTCAAGGGTGATTATGATTATTACTTTTCCACTTAAAGGTAGCAGCCCATAGTTCTCTTCCATCTCTGGTCCTAGAGCACTTTATAGCCTGAAACGCATAGCCTTGCATTTAATTCTGCATGAAACATCACACACTGCTCTCTGGGAAAGGGAAGCCAGGCAGCCCAGGGCTTCTTCCAGTCACCGTGGCCAGTCCTGGCTCTGGCTCTCCTGGGTTCCCTCTGGATACCTCTCAACAACAAAACCCTTCCCCAAATCCACTTTTGCACCGAAGTTAATCTAACCTTGACTTGTGATTACTGGGGGAGGCTCTTCCCCTCTTACTGTTTAACATCTCTGAGCTTCAGTTTCTCCATCTGTAAAATTGGCATAAAATGCCTGTACTGACCACTTTACGGGGCTGCTATGAAATTCAAGTGAGATGATGTATCTTTGCAATCATTAAGGCATTGTGTAGATACAGGTTAGCATTGGAGAAACGTTTCTTTCCTTTTAGTTACAGAATAATGAAGTCAGGGAATGTCAGAACTTGCTCAGAGAACAGAGAACATGAGCACTGAAGTGGCCCTGAGAACAAAAATGGTGAACACCAAAAAGACCTTGGAGTACAGAACACAGCCTGACAGATATGGAAGAGATCTGAGAACACGGAACGTGGAGTTTCAGAATTAATGGCCACTCGAGAACATAGACATAGAATGGAAAGTCAGCTAGGTGGGGCAGTGAGCAGAGCATTGGATCTGGGGTCAGGAAAACTTGAATTCAGATCTGGCCTTAGAGTCTTATGGGCTATGTGACCTGGGCAAATCACTGCTTAACTTATCCCTGCCTCAGTTCCTCATCTGTAAAATAGGGATAATAACAGCACCTACTTCCCAGAGTAGGCAAGGATAAAATGAGATATCTGTAATTAGAATACCTTCCAAAGCTTTATAAATTCTAACTGTCACCACCACCACCATTGCCATCATCATCATCATTAAAGAGTTAGAAGGACTTGGAAACATAAAAGCTAAGTGTTTGAGCTGGGAGGGACCTGAGAACATAGAATGTCAGAGCGCTAAAGGAGCTTAGCCAACAGAATATAGGACACAGAATTTCAGAGCTACACAAGACTTTAGAACATAGAATGTCAGAGCTGAGATGGACCTTAGAACATGAAACTTCAGATCTGGGAGAAACCTTAGAAATAAAAAATAGTAGCTGAGTTTATAGACCATTTTAACAGGTTTTTTCCCCCAAAGTGTTCTGCATACATTCTTTCATTTTCTCCTCAGGATGGGGTTTTGCAATCAGTCCTACCAGTCATAAACACACATAAAGCATGGACCAGGGGGCTAACCCCCCTTGGACTAACATTACCAAGCCCCCTTGGGCTAGCCTTACCAAGCCCCCTTGGGCTAGCTTTACCAAGCCTCCTTGGGCTAGCCTTACCACTGATCTTTCTCCTACCCCTCAAGGGAGGATGTGGCCTCACACATGCCAACGCACCCCACCCATATTTTGTGCAAGCCTATTTTGCAGATGGTTATTATTATTGTTGTTATTTTGCAGATACAGAGCTTTTAGGAGATTGTGACCTGCCCAACGTTACAGAGTTAATCCCAGGATGAAGAGGAATAGAGACCCAGACCTGCTGGCTCCTGGTCTGGTACTCTTTAAACTGCCCCCAGGCCAGCACATTTTAGCTCCCAATGAGAAAGAAACACTCTGCTTTCTAGAGCTGACCTTTTCATTTCAGGGATACTGACTCAGCAGCCTCTCCCTGCCCTTCTACGAAGGACAAAGAGTAGTCATTCTCCCCCAGTCTCTGGCTATTCCTGATGCCCTTTTCCCCTAGACAGATTGGGAGCTCCCCCAGGGCAAAGCCCACATTCTCTCCTCTACCAGCCTTCATCCCAGCAGAGCCTCCAATAGGACTGGGCACACTCCCAGAGAGACTGGCTGATGGATGAGGCTGGTCTCAGAGCTCACTGTGCAGGTGTAGACAGCCACCTTGTAGCTGAGGACTTCGGAGGTTGAACCAGTTGGCACGATTCCAAAAGAGCAGGGAGTAGAAATGGTTCATTTCTCCCAATAAAAGAAAACAAGCATGTTGGAATATGATTCAATTCAACACCCATACAATATAATAAATCAACAAACATTTATTAAGACCTTACTATGTGCCAGGAACTGTGCTGGAAATAACAAAGGTTGGAGCAAAAAAGAGCAGTTGCTGCCCTCAAGAAAATTGCAGTCTAGCTATGATAGGAGTTATGTGATGTTCATGTATTGCTATATTTGCTTCTACTTTGTGGCAAGTATAAATATCTTTAGGGAGACGATGATGAAAAATGATGCCAGCCCTGTCCTCAGGCAGTTTACAGTCTACCAGAGCCATAAGGCAAATATCCAGGCAAGAATAGTACTAATCAAAATGTGGTAAAGAGCATGGGGTTCCAGCCAAAAAGCTCTAGGAGTAGGTAGAGATGACTTTCAAGTGGTAAGATCAGGGAAGACTTCTTGGAGGAGGTAGCCTGAAATGAGCTTTAAAGAAAGAGGATTTGAAAAGTGGTAGGTGAGGTGGTAGGGATTGCCTTCCAGGCAGAGATGTATGAAGGGGCTGGAGGGAGGAGTAGAGTGTAGGAGAGGATCTAGACACTGATCTAGAATGTGCCATGTTTGATAGGAACTGGTGTGCAATAAATGCTGGAAAAGGAGGTTGGAATCAGACTAGAGAGAGACATAAGTTCCAGGTTAAGGAACTTATCTATTATCTTATTGTAGTAGGAAGACACACTGAAGGAAGAGAAGCAGTCTCCCTCCCAGGTGATAGGCAAGTGCCACCTCTTTTGGCTTCATAAGAACAGCTGGCATTTACACCTATCATAGGACCATATTTATAGCTGACCTTAGAGGCCATCTAGTCTGGAACTTCATTCATTTTACAGATGAGGAAACTTAGGCCAAATGGCTTGCCCAAGGTCATAGAGGACATAGAGGAAATCAGTGCCAAAGGTGAACCCAAGACTTTAGACTCCAGAGCCAGGGCTCCTTCTGCTGCTCCGGGTGACCTCCACCCATGTTGTGCCATTGACAAAGTGCTCTTCTTTAAACTACTCTGTGAGATGAGCAGTGTAAGAATTCTTATGCCCAGGTTATAGTTGAGAAAATTGATGTTCAGAGAGCTGTGATTTGCCTAGGATCACAATCCATGGCAGAGCCAAGGCTGAGACTCACACCTTCTATTTTCAAATTAAATATTCTCTCCACTGTGCCAAAGCCTTAGACCCTCAGGACTCAACCTTCACCAAAACTTGGTGTACTAGAAAAGAAAAAATGTAAAATGTGTAAATATTAAGTTTCAGGGTTTCAAAAGAAGGAGAGAACAGTAAAGACTGGGGCAGGGAGGTGGTCAGGTAAGGCATTGGCTGCAAGATCCTCAGCAAGTAACTCAGTTTCTCAATCTGTAGTTTGACACTAATAATAACAAATATTTTAACATCTATTTTTTTATTTTGAGTTTCAGATTCTCTCCTTATTTCCCATCCCTCCCTCACCCTTTGAGAAGACAAACAATATGATACCCATAATAATTTTTCTTTGCACCAGACCTGTGATTACATAAAGGCATCATAAGACCCCTGCTGGTAGTGTAGATCACCTGTAAAGGAGCCTAGTGTGTTTGGTAGACCCCCATGAAGAATTAATGGGAGGACATGGTCAAGTTTCCTTCAGAACAATGAGAAAGGACAAGGAGGGGCCGCTATCTTCACTGGTGGAAGTCATACTTGCATCATGATGTTGAAGAGCTGTGCAACTTTGAAAATAATACTGTTACTACCTACTTCACAGCATGGTTGTGAGGAAGACACTTCGTAAATCTCCAAGTTCTAGAGAAGTCAGAGTTGTTATTATTTCTATAAGAGGCAGCCCAAGGTAATGTATTGAGGTTCTTAGAGTCAGAAGACCTGAGTTCAGATCCAGCCCTCTATACTTTCTAGCTGTACAACCACAATCCCTTTCCCTTTCCTGAACCTCAGTTTCCTCATTTATAAAAGAAGAGCGATAAAATGTGGTTCATTGTGAAGGAGACATTTTGAAACCTTAGAGCGATAGAGGACCTTGGGAGTTGTGATTGGTATTCTTGTCCCTGGAGGAGATGGGCTCTGGTGTGAGCTGTGCTTGGATGGATGGAGAGACTGGACAGTCAAGGCACAGAGACAGCATGAACACAGGCTGATTCACAGCAATGAGCCTGGTGTGTTTGGGGCTTCTGTGTGACAGACAGCACACCAGGGATATATTAGCATTTGAAAATGATATTTCAATGTCCTCACAGCACACACTCCGTGCTGTGCCTGCTGCCAAGATGGGATACACTGGCGGGGGGGGGGGTCAGTTCATCCAGGGGTGCTGCACAGTTGTAGGCAAGTTTCTTGACTAGGGGGATGCTCTAAGTATCTGTAGCTGTTCAAATCGGAGATCCCATGGAGGACCCTTACACCCACTCCACTGTTCTACCAAATGGGTCCATAATATCCTCTGTGTCACACTCACTGCATTCCAGAGGGGGGCAAGAACCTTAATCATAGGACACCCCAGCTCAGTACAATCTCATCGGTAAGTGGAGTTAGCGTTCCAGCATAAATTGGAATTGCTGAGTCGCTGATAGCTTCCCCAGGGTCTGACTTCTTGCTGTGATGCCTTCAATTGGCGTTTGAGATGTATTCAAATATCGGCCTCACTGGATTATCAGCATGGAGCTCCCTCAGGGTCAGTGATTTATTCTTGTGGCTGGTTCAGCCACTTTAAGGCTGAGCTCCTCTCAAGTGAAAACCAAAGATGAGAATGTCAGAATGAATTGATACACCAAGCCCCGGACTGGGAGGGAGTCAGTAAAACTGGGTTGCCATCTTATTTCTGCCACTGATTTGCTGTAGAAATTTGATCAGGTTACTTCTCCTCTGTGTTCCTTGGCTACTTTATTGGAAGAATGTTGAAGTTGGAGGGCACAGTCTGCAAGGTCCCTCCTAATTAGGGAGAAGTCTCTAATTCTCTGAATGTTGTAAGTGCTGCCACAAATTCTACATAATATTTTTAAATGTCAAAGATGTATGCTGAACAAGTACTGTTCATTTTGTCTTGCTTCTGAATTCTGGTTTTCTGGAATGTGTGACATTTACTGTTGCTTTATAGATTCTTAGCTTCCACAACTAACATGTTAATTAATTATTAATTGCTAACATATGGATAATAGTTCATGAAAGATTCCATTTAGGCTAGCTTTAAAGAAAGAAACACCTAAGTACAATTTGGTACCTTCTTCATTAAACTTTAGTTGTTTTCAATCATTACTTAGTATAAATCTGATTTTCTTTATTCAGTTTTAAGGAGAAACTGTTACCATGTCTTACTCACTGTGACCATGTATAAGCACTACTTTGGGTATCAAAAAACCTCAAGACTTTATAAATAGATTCCCAGTCACTGGGAGTCAGCATGCCCTTTCAGTCATTTTCAGCTATGATTCTTCAAGTCTTCAGGACAGATTCTCTCTAATATGCTGTGAACATATAGCAAAAGGTCTAGCCTGCTAGAGAGGCCAAGCTGTTCCAAAAACCTGATTGTCAGCCTAAGGAGAGAAAAAAATATGGGCATGCAGCGTGCATGCATCCAGAGTTCATGACTCCCCCATGACTGTCTTTTTCCAATCAGGAAAAGAACCCTTTCTTCACTTGACTGCTCTCCTGCCTAATTCCTTGCCTTTGAAGCCCACAGATGGCATGAAAGCAACTCTGTATTGAATTGCCAAAATTATCCTGTAACTACTTGAGCTGGCTTCCCAAGTCTGCTTCTTAAAGGCACTATGCCCTCTTTCCCCTCTGGAACATTTAAACACACATTTAAATAGAACATAGATAAGCTTTCAAACAGACAGACAGTTGTTTCTCCATGGTGTGAGCCCAAAGAAGAAGGCCAATGTCAGTCTCCTTTTCTGATTTTTATTCCTTAGGTAGAGACTGTTTCCAGCTGCCCCATCTCACAAGAACATAAGTAAATGAATATTCCCAGCCCATAGTCTATCTTTGAAGAAGATGCTAATAATAACAATAAAAATAATTTCTAAAAAGCCAACATTTATATAGCACATTAAAGTTTGCAGTTCATTTTATAAACATTATCTCAATTCCTCTCCACAATAATCCTGTGAGGTGGATACTAGGGATAGGCATTGGATATGTGTTTTCATTGGTAGAGTGAAACTAGATTTGGTGCACTGGTAGAATTAGACCTTGGTAGAGGGAACTCTCTCTTTCTCATTTAGAGTCTTAGCTGTCTAGAGTGTTGAGGGGTTAAGTGACTTGCCCAGGGCCATCTAGTCAGTATGTACCAGAGGTGAGGCTTGACCTGACCTCAGGTTTTCCTGGTGTTAAAGCCAGATTTCTGTCCAATCTTCCATGATTCCCCTTGTAGTTAGGTATTATTTTATATATGGGGAAAATTGATCCTTAGAGAGGCTAATTGATTTCCTGGATCACACAGCGTATAAAGGCAGTTAAGGGGCTCAGTGGACAGAGGACTGGGCCTAAAGTCAGGAAGACCTGACCTCAAACACTTACCAGCCAATGACCCAAAGCAAATCACTGAACCTCTGTCTGCCTCAGTCTCCTCAACTGTAAAATGAGAAAAACAGAGGCACCTTAAAGGACTGTTGTAAGGATCCAACAAGGTAATACTCGTACAGTTCCTGGTACATGGTAGATGCTATGTAAAGGCTTCTTCCCTACCTTCCCTGTCCCTTATAGGAAGCACAATTTGACCCAAATCTTCCCAATGCCAAGCTCTATGCTCTGCCCACTACTCTGCATTGCCTCCCTCCTGAGGACAAGACTGGCACCCTTATAGAGGCATGTTCCAAATAGTCTTCTTTCCCTTAATGACCTATTCTGTCTATTATTTATACAGTTACCAAAATCACTTCCTCAGCTAGTGATGTTTCTCAGTATGACTCTGTTGCAAGGTTTACTCTCCCAGGGGGAGGAACATTGTAAGCTTTAGCTATGCACTGAAAAGAAAGGTCCCTTCCCTTGGGAAATGGGGTTCAGAATGTGGTCAGCCTGGGATTAGGGCCAGGGGAGAAGAGGAGGGATTTCAGGCCTTACCTGGTCTTCCCATCACTTCTGAAATCACACCCTATAGGTAGGATACACACATTGTAAGTATCCCCACAGAAACAGACATGCACACTTAGACACCTTCATATAGACATATATTCTCTCTCTCTCTCTGTCTCTCTCTTTTTCTCTCTCCTCTCTCTGTGTGTGTCTCCCTCTCACACATAATACATAATATAAATAAATTGTTAGACATTGTAATAATAGCTGGTATTTATATGACACTTTAAGGTTTGTGAAACATTTTATAAATATTATCTCATTTGATCTTCCCAAACAACCCTAGGAAATAGATGCTATAACTATCCCCATTTTATGGATGAGGTAGTGTCTGAGGCAGAATTTGAACTCAGGTCTTCCTGACTCCAGGTCTGGCTCTCTTTGCTACTGTACCTACAACATGGCTGGCGAGTGTCAGATAAGACATGTATCCAGGTCTTTTCAAAATCCCTCTCCTTAACATTAGGTGGTACAGTGGATAAAACACTGGGCCTGAAGTCAGGAAGACGTGAATTCAAATTCAGACTCAGACACTAGCTGTGTGACCCGGAGCAAGTCACTAACCCCTATTTGCCTCAGTTTCCTCATTTATAAAATGGGCTGGAGGAATAAATGGCAAACCACTTCACTGTCTTGCCAAGAAAACCCCAAATGGGGTCATGAAGAGTTAGACACAACTAAGATGACTGGACAATAACAATGCATTTCCAAGTATACACATAGACACATGCATGCACACTTAGACACATTCACATAGACATATTCCCACTATGAACACACACCAGAATCATGAAAACATATTGACAGCTGTTAGGAAGCTTAGAGACCAATGAGTCCAAACCCTTATTCTTACCTAAGAGGAAACTGAGGCCCACGGAGGCAAAGTGACTTTCCCAAGAACCCAGAGGTCATTGGACGACAGGGCTGGAATTCAAACCCAAACCCAAATCCCACCCCAGCCTTTGATCTCTATGGGTGGGGGATCAGGATCCAGGAAGCCTGGGATGCCATCCGCTGCAGATTGAGGTCCGGCCCGCTAACCCCCAGAGGTCAGAAACCGCCTCACTAGTCAGGCTGCTTAGAGAGGCCTGGAGTTGCCATGGTTACATTTGCCTGTCTTCCCAGAGTGGAGACAGAAGGAAAATACATACTCACACACACAAACACACACACACACACACACACACACACACACAATAAAATAAAGATGGAGCATTTTATTCTGTGTCACACCTGGGAGTCTTTGAAGCCTCCCCGCTCTTTTTGACATGGAATATATATATATTTTTTTGCTCTGACGATGAGTCTGGAATGGTACTCTGTGTCTCCCCTCTCCGCTTCAGTTCTCAGCAGTGGGGGCCCCAAGCAGCGGCGGTTTTTAAAAACATACAAGAGAGGGGCACACTCCCCTCCCCGCTCGAGCATACACTCTTACGTGCGCTCGAGAGCGCACACACACACACACACACACACACACACACACACACACCATTGTTTGTCATTACCAGAGCTCAGTTGGTAGCAGGGTGGGATGGGCCAGATCAGGAATGACTAGAACCCCAGGGGAGATCAGGCATCCTTCAGAGATGCTGATCAGGCTAATGGAAAGGCCTAGCAGTGAGCACAAGATCTGGGGAGGCAGGGAGAATCTGTGTGTGTGTGTGTGTGTGTGTGTGTATGAGTGTGTGTGTATGTTTGTGTGTTTATGAGTGTGTGTGTGCATGTGTATGAGTGTGTGTATGTGTGTATGAATGTGTTTGTGTGCCTGTATAAATGGCGGGGGGTGGAGTGGGGAGCGGGTCAAACACTGGAAGCAGACACTGGACAGACCTGGGCAGGCTGGAGAATCAAGGAGGTTGCAGAATATGGAATATCCAAACTAAAAAGGACTTTAGAACATAGATTATCAGATCCGAGAGGTACTTTAGAACACAGAATGTCAGACCTGAAATGAGTTTTAGGCCATAGAACATAGAATGTCTGGTCTGAAAAGGAACGTAGGACATAGAGTGTCCAAGCTGGGAGAGGCCTTAGAACACTTAGTTAAGTGGAAGGGACCCTCTGTCAAAGGATGGGGGCACAGGGTTAGGATGGCCTGCATGTTCTCTAAGGACCATCCCAGCTCTGGCTTTCTATGAGTCTGGGAGTTCTCAGAGAGGTGGTGGGGAGAACTCATTCTGACTTTCCCCCAAGGATATACTGTGTGACCCTGAATAAGTTATTTCTCAGTTTCCTCATTTGTCAAATGATGAGCAGGACAGTGTGACTTCTGAGGCCCCTTCATATCCATGGTTCTAGAAGTCTCAGAACTGAGCCCAGAGATGGGTTCCAGAGGCCATTCCTCTAAAAGTGGGCTGTGCTTTGAATACAGAATCACCCTAAGAATATTCAACTCCTTTCTATGATTTGCAAAATCTGTGGGTTACAAAGTAATTCATCACCACATCTCTATGAGGTAGGTAGAATTAATGCTATGCCCATTTTACAGAGGAGGAAACTGAGATCCAAAGGAAGAGAATGACTTCTCAGGTCTTTGGATTCCAATTCCAACACTTTCCATCATGGCCATATGTAGACATTGTTGGGGGCTTCAGTATCATGGTCTTATTGCCATAAGGAAAGGTCAACCTTGGAGCCTCCATGAACATCCTGGAGAAATAATCCATCACAGTCTTCCCCCAGTCTTGGAAAATGGTGGATAAGCTCATATGGCTATGGAATCTTCAAAATGATCATGGCTTCTCCAAAAGCCTTCTGGTCTGCCCTCTCCTTGTGGGCAAGGACACACACAAATCACCCCCAGGGAACTGGGGGTGAGGGACTCCTGAAAGTTTGGTAGTGTCTCTGAGGCTATGACAGGTCATCCCGGATGGGGGCTCCTTGCATTCAGTCACTGGCCATGGTGCTAATGGAGGCTTACCAAAAGATGAAGGCTCAGAGCTGGAACCCTTGGCCCTTTATTATTTCTTTTTCATGGAATCTATCATGGAATTTCACCATCAGGAGGCACCTCTAGCTGGAACCACAATCTTCCTTAAAACGCCTAGACCAGGAGCCATCTAGGCTTTGATTGAAGACTTCCCTTCACAGGGAACTCCTAGCCCTCCCCCCTGCCAGGGCAGTCCCTTCCATAGATAATAAGAATGTTAATAACTAACATTTATATAATGCTTTAAAGTTTACAAAGTGACATTATCTCATTTGAGCCTTACAACAATCCTGGGAAAGTAGATTCTATTATTATCTTCATTTTATAGATAAGAAAACTGGGGCTAAGAAAGGTTAAGTAACTTGCCCAGGGTCTCACAGCTACTACGTAGCAGAGACTAGGTTTGAATTTGGGTAAATCTTCCTGCCTCCAAGTCCAGCTCTCTTATCTGTCATGTTCCCTAGCTGCCTCATAATGCCAATGTAATACAATAACAATTACTCTTGCATAGAGTACTTTAAAGTGTACAGAGTGATGTATGGACACCATCTTGTTTGATCCTCACAGTAACCCTGCAAAAGGAGGTATTAACAGCAGCAGCAGCAGCAATGACAGCTATGTGCCAGACACTGGAGATTCAAAGAAAGGTGAAAACAAGCCCTACCCTCAAAGAACTCAGTCTTAGTATAAAAATAATTTTATGATATCTTCTGGTTTTTTATCAGTTAAATTTCTCTCACTATCCTTCCTAGAGAGATATCTTACATAACAAAGAATTCAAAAAGAATTCTCTATGGGTCTCATTTTCCTTATCTGTAAAAAGAAAGAGAAAAAAGTCTGACAACAGATGCAATTTCCCACACCCATAGGACCTCCCTCAACCCCCCCCCACACTCCCCATGTCTGCAAAAGAGTGGGAGAAGGTATCTTCTTATATCTTCCTTGTGGCCAAAATTATTCTTTGTAATTTTGCAACATTCATTTTGTTACAGTTATTATCACCCCCATTCTATAGATGAGAAAAACTGAGATTGAGAGAGGCTATTAATTTGCCCAGGGTCACATAGCTAGTAATCCGAAGTAGGATCTGAACCTTGGTCTTCCTGAGTCTAAGTCCATAACTCTAACTAATCCCTTCCATGCTCCCCTGGGATTGCTTATTGTTAGACAATGTTTCCTCATACAAATATGAAATCTCCCTTGGTAAGTCAAATCAACAAGCATTTCTTATTGCTTATTATGAGCACTGTGCTAGGCACTGGGAGAATACAGATACAAGCAGAAAGAGCCTAATCTAATATGATCTAAAAGGAAGCTGGAAGGGGGAGGGGGAGGCTACAACGGAGAAGGTCGGGAGTGAAGCCAGGAAAGGCTTGAAGGCATGACTACTCTGGGCCCTTTCCTTGAAATTGAAGGAACCAGCCAATCAGAGGAAGGGGCTTTAAGGGACCCAGTATGCTTCCAGTGTGAGACTCATCAGGGGAAGAATGGACTCTAGGGTTAGCGGGCTTCTGTGCCATGCCAGAGAATGTCACCAGAATTAGGAGCCGAGCCCAGAGAGGAATGGTCCTCATTCTATCCTTTGGTCCATGTGCAACAGAACTAATCCCTCTTCTCCATGACAACCCTTCTGCTTGAAGTCAGTGAGCATGTCCCACTTAAGCCTTCTTCAGGCTAAATATCCCCAGTTCCTTCTTCTGATCCTCTAAAGCATGTTTTCCGGTCTCCTCGACATCTAGGTCACCCTCCTCAGCTCAAACAGCACCTCATCACTGTCCTGCTCGGAATGTGAGACCTGGAACTTTGGGCCAGGTTCCAGATGTGATGTGAGAAGGGCCAAGCTCAAAACAGACAGCTGTGTTAGGGACAGAGCTCTACTTTCTTCCAGTGTGGGAGCATCCAAACACACTATCTAGCAGTTCCAGGTCTTTCTCTGGCCCAGCCCTCTGACATCCCTTGTTCACCCTTCCTTAGAGTCCCCCAAACCCTTAACTGTCCTGGTTCTTGAGGAAACAAGATCATTTGCTACTGATTCCCCAGTTACAGCCTCCTCCACCCACCCTGGTTTCATGTCTGCATTCCCCAAATTTCTTCTTTCTTCCTCTGGTTCCAACACCCAGAAATCTTTCTGAATTAGCCCTTCTCAGCCCCCACCCTCAGCTTCCAAACTGTTCAGCCTCCTGTTGGCACCTCCATTCTCATCGATGACTCATGCTATCTTTTTCCTTACTGATCACGCTTCTTCCCTCCCTGTGCTTGGGTACAACTGGCCTGGTTTTTGATCCATTGTTAAGTTTCCTAACCATCCAACTCTGCCTGATGGTCCTGCCCTCAGACTCCCAGGTACATCATCATTGAACACATTTATACCAAACCCCAAAATATAGCTAGATCTTGGGGCCCGATTCAATCATTATTTTCCTGTATCCTATCCAAATAATGATTCATGTGGAGAATGGCACTTGAGTTCAATTATTTGAGTGGGAATCTTTAAATATACCTTTGATGTAGGGTGAAGAATACTGGGCTGGGGATTCAGTAGCCCTGCTTAGTCTCAGTTCCAACTGTGTGACCTTGGTCAAGTCATTGCCCTCTCTAGGCTTCAGATTTCCCATCTGTAAAATGAGAACTTTGGATTAATCGATTCATGGGATCTTTTTTGGCTGTAACATTCTATTCTACATTCTAAGGTCCCTCCTAGCTCTCATAGAACATGTCCTCTATGTTTAAAGGTCTCTCTGCCTCTGTCTCTCTGTTTCTGTCTCTCTCTTTTTTCATTTGTTTGTTTTTAGTCCTGACATTTTATGTTCTATGTATGGTGTTCCCAGGTCTTACACTAGTCTGTGGTCTGTGTGCTATGGTCCTCCCAGGTCTGCCTTTAAATGTTTTATGTTCTCAAGTACCTTCTAGCTCTGCCACTATACAAATCCATAGGCCTATGAAAGTCCATTGCAGCACATAGATACCGTACCTGGCAAAAAAAAAATTCTATAGAGCCACACTCTTTCCCCAATCTCACCAGTGGCCCACTTATTGCAGGCAGTATTTGATACCACTAAGTAAGTTCCTGGCTGGCAGAGGACCTTGGACAGTCCCTTGGGGCTTGTTAGAGCAGGATCTGAGCTGTCATACCTGGGTTTCTGTAGCACTGCCTGACAACGTGCCCAGGAGGCAAGTCACAGGCAGGCACAATGATCTCCATTTAGCATATGAGCCGAAGGAGCCCAGAGAGGTGATGTTCTCTGCCTGAGGTCACACAGCCAGGAGAGGTGGGGATGGGAACTGAATTGACCTTCAGAAAAATTGACAGGTGGGAGGTGAATCTTCATCTCCTCTGTTTGTCTTTCTGCCCCTGTCTGCAATCTTCTGCATTTGGAGTAATAAGGCATGGGTCCAGATTATGTCTCTGCCACTTATTAGCTGTGTGACCTTGAGCAAGTCACTTAACACTTTGAGGCCTCAGTTTCCTTTCCTGTAAAATGAGACAGATTAGATGACATCCAAGGTCCTTTCGAGGTTCTAAACCTTTGATCTTTGTCCCCCTGACCTCACTCAGGTTCCAGCTGTCACTTTGCTTTCCTCCTAGCTGCACACAGATCGATGCTGGGGTTCCCTCAAATGTAAATGCAGTTTCTATTTCAGCAAACATTCACTAGTCATGTCCTGTGTATGGGGCTACATGCCCAGAGTGTGTTTGGGCTGGGGGAAGCAGGGGTGAGGGTAGGACCTTGATTCTATAGTCCCAGCCATCACCCACCTCACTGTCTAGTAGGGAGATAAGGCAGGGGCCTAGGATACATTTCTTTCTGAAAAAAAAAGTGTACTTTTTATTGATGTCTTTTGTTTTTTACATCACCTTTCTTTCCAAATACATCCTTTCCCCCCTCCCCCAAGAGCCATCCCTTATAACAAAGAATAAAAAAGGAAGAGGGAGGAAAAAATAAGCTCAGCAAAAGCAACCACTGCATTGACTGAGTCTGACAGTGTTTGCAATGTCCTATGATACTGTTGATTCTATATTCATAGGGGGCAGAGAGAAAACAGAAATCAGAAGATTAGGGTTCAGATCCCAGCTCTGCCATTTACTATCAAGAGAAAGTCACTTCCTCCCTCTTGGCCTCAGTTTCCTCAACTGAACAATCAGAAAGGTAAACTAAATGAGTGTAGAAGGGCCTTCCAGCTTTAAATCATATACACTTAGAAGGGAGCAGGATGAAGGGCAGCTAGGTGGCACAGTGGAGAGAGCACTGACCCCGGAGTTGGGAGGATCTGAGTTCAAACCTGGCCTCACACCCCTACTAGCTGTGTGACCCTGGGCAAGTCACCTAATCCCTGATTACCTCCAAAAAAAATGGAAGAGATACAAACCAGGTTGTGGAGAGCTTCCTTCCAGCTGGGGAGATTCCTCCAGGGCAAGCTTCTTGGGTCTGAGTTAAGACTAGAAGGAGGAGGATCTTGATAAAGCACAGACAATATTGCTCAGCATTGATTAAGCACCTACTGTTTACAGAGAGCACCTAGGTAGAGAAGACATGCTTTGCTCCCTCTGGATCATGTCGAACGCCAAACTCCCCTAGTTAGTCCCAGTGCTAGGAGAGACCTCAGGGGCCATTAGTCCATTTACCTCATTTTACAAATGAGGACACTGAGGCCCAAGGAGGTTGAGGAAGAGGGAGAAAAGAGAAGATTATTGGAGTGGAGAGCCAGGAAGACCCAAGTTCAAATTCCTCTTCTGAAGTAGTGAACCTGGCAAGGTCCTTAAGCTTTTGGTGTTCCAGGCAGCTCTCCAAGTCTTTAAGTTATGAAAGAAGGTGCCAAACTGCATTAGTAGGAATTTCCTCACTTAGGAGTTCCCTATAGCAATGAAATCCCCAGTAAACTCCCTATCTGTCCATCCATCCATCCATCCATCCATCCATCCATCTATCCATCATCTGTCTGTCTATCACCTATCCATCTATCATCTTTCCATCCTTCTATTATCATCTATTTATCTATCATCTATCCATCTATTTATCATTTATCTAGCATTGATTCATTTATTTATCATTATTTATCCATCCATTCATCTATCTCTATCTACCATTTATCTATTTATTTATCATCTCTCCATCCATCTATCATCTATTTTCAGACTCATCCGTCTCTCTATCTAAACACATTCATTCACATTCATTTATATGTATAAGTATGTACAGATACATATGTGTATAAATACTATGTATATTCACACATATATTTGTGTTGTCTCCTTTGTTAGAATGTGTTTCCTTGAACCTTAAGGGCAAAGATTCTTTAATTTTTTCTTTATATCCCTAGCACCGTCCCTGGCTCACAGTAAGAGTATAGAAAATGCCTACTTATTGATTATTCAGTGACTTGCCCAAGATCGCAGGGATGCAAAACATCGGAAATAAAATGCAAACCCAACTCCTCCTCGCCCCCAGAGTCAATTCTCTTTCCACTGCATTGCCCAAGGAAGCAGAGGAGGAAGGTTGATTGGAGGAATCAGAGAAGGCTTCCTGAAAAGGGGAGGAAGGGAGGGCATTCTAGGACTAGAGTCCTAAGTGTATAAAAGCCTGGAGGTAGGACAAGTTCAGCAAATGTAGAGTAGACTCCCTTGCCACCTCAATAATTGACACTGACCTGCCTTGTGTCTTTTTGGCCTCATCTCAATGTTACCTTTTAAAGGGACCAAACTATAATCACCACTAAGGCAATGATAACGGGTTTATGTATTACTTTTCTGAATGGGCATTTTTTTCTTTCTTACAAGAGCCTTCAAAGCCTTTGCCCCAAGGAAATAAAACTCCAATTGAGGCATTTCAACAGACTACAGAAAGGGATTATTAGGCAGGATGACCATTCTGGTGCCATCCAATCTAGCGTAGGTGGCCGCTTACTCTGCCTATGTGTAGGCTCAGCCTTGGACAAGGGGAGGTTCTAGAAGCAATCCTGCCTCCCAACCAGCTGGTATTTCCAATGCCAAGGAGTAGGAAGAGGGAATGGAAGGAGACCACACCAAGTGCCCAGAGACCTAGATTCTGTTCTCACTGTGACCTTGGGCAATTCATTTCTCTTTTCTCTGGGCCTCAGGTTCCTCCTTCTTGAAATGAAGGCATTAAAGTAATTTTCTCTGCAGTCCCTCCCAGATCTAAGCTTGGGTTTTCTGGTCAGGTGCTGAGGAGAGGGATCCTCTGAGGGGGGTGGGGGTGGCATAAGGAATGTTTCAATTGATTCTAGAGATCCCTAACTGGGAACAACATCTGGCCTGGAACAACATGCTGCTGGACCTCCAGGCTCCCCACTCCCGGTCTTCTGCCTAACGTGATACCTTCCCTTGTAGATATTTTGCATTTCTTTTTTTTTTTTATTTATGTGTTGTTTTCTCCAACCCAATACAAACTCCTCGAGGGAAGAACCTGTTTCTTTTGCTTCCATATGCTCATCTCCTAGCATGGTGCTCAGCATATAGTAGACACTTAATAAATTACTTTTGAATGAATAAATGAGAGAATGAATGAATGAACTAATGAATGAATAAATGAAGAGAAACGGTGTGCAGAGTAAAGGAGGTGACCATTCTGCTGTCCTCTGCCCTGATCAGACTCTATCTGGCATTCTGTGTTTAGGTATGGACACTACATTTTAGAAAGGACATTGACAAGTTGAAACATAGCCAGAGGAGGGCAGCCAGGACTGGGAAAGTGTGTGTGTGTGTGTGTGTGTGTGTGTGTGTGTGTGTGTTCACCTGTATCTGTATCTGTGTCTGTGTGTCTGTGCCTTTGTGTCTGTCTGTGTGTCTCTGTTTATGTGTCTGTGTGTGTGTGTGTGTGTCTGTGTCTATGTGTGTGTGTTTGTGTGTGTGTGTCTGTGTGAATCTGTCTGTCAGGGAGTATTTTGCCTGGAAAAGAGCAGATTTGTGGTGGGGGGATGAGACTGATGTTCTCAAGAATTTAAAGTCCCTATTCTGATCAATGAGTGGAAGTCTGAGAAAGCTAAGTCCCAGGCCAGTGTCCTAACCATCAGAGCTTGTCCCAAAAGGTAGCCTGCCTCTAGAGGTAGTGTGTTTCCTGTCACTGGAGGTTTTCAAGGAAAGACCAAATAATCCAGCAGAAAAGTGAGAGCAGGGATTCTTGTTCAGATAGAGATCAGAGTTCTCTTCTAGCTCTGTGAGACCTCTGGGGTCCCCTGGTGCAAAAATCCCACCATAGAAACCTAGACAATGGCTGACTAAAGCCTCCCAACTGTTGTTTCTCAGGGAAAGTGCTAGAGAGGCTCAAAATGACATTGGGATCTTAAGGAAGTAACTTTGGCCATGTGACAAGGAGGCTTAAGACTCTTGTCCAACTCTGGGTGGCTGCTGACTGCAGTGTTCCAGGTCAGGTACCAGATTGGGCAAGAGCTGATAAAGCTGGCATTCAAACTCTATTTAGGTTCATGGTTAAGACAATGACTGTTGCTCAGGTCAGGATTAGTGCTCAGGTCTAGAATAGTGATTATGGGAGACAGAAGAGGGTTAAGGTAAAAGCTGCCAGCAAGGTTAATACCATAGGTAGGATCAGGTTAAAGATAGAGTCCCAAGTTCAATTTATAAAGTTATGTTTATAATCAGGGGTTTGGCTGGGGCTGGGGTTTAGCAGCATAGTCAGGCTTGGTTTAGAGTTGGAGCTAGGATTTACATTCTGTTTCTTGTTGGGGATTAAGGTTAGGGTTGAATGATAGAATTATCAGTAGGTCTATGTTCAAGTTTGTGACTTTGGACTATGCCTAAGATAGACTGTTGAATTAGAATTATGACTTATTTTAGGGCTTTGGCCTGGGACTAATGGTAAGAATCAGGATATAATCTGGAATATGAGTTGGGTTTGGGTTTTGGTAGGATATGATCTGGGATTAGGGCTTGAGTTTGACAATAACCTGGCATAGATGAGCTTCTGACTAATCAGGACCCAAGGTTCCACCCTTCCCATCTTGGGCCTGGGGGCTATGATTGCATAATAGGACTTCCCTCTATCTACATCAGGACATGGCCAAGTGGGAGATTTAAGGCTAGTCTTCATACTTAGCTCTTTCCCCAGAGTGACATGTCTTTATCGTTTCAAGAGAAGAGACTTCACAATCATTCCCTCCAGGATGCAACCAATCCCACATGATCTTTCCCTCTGCCTACCTTTCCTGCCTAAAGTCCAGCCTGGGCAAGTGACCAACCTTGTTGCTGTTCCCAAGTGTCCCTGAGCTGAATGGAAAGGGGACAGGAAGGAAGGCAAACTAAATAAATAAATAAGTGGAGCTGCAGTTTTCATAGAGAGGGAAAATCTGCAAAGTCGTCAAAAATATATATTTCCTCTGTGACTCTGAGCCTCACAGCTGTTTTCTTTCAGAGAAACTGCTGAAGAGCTCAAAATGAAATTAAGATCTTAAGGAATAGTAGAAGGAGAAAGAGGAATGAGGGACAGAATGAAAGGAAAGAAGGAAGGAAGGAAGGAAGGAAGGAAGGAAGGAAGGAAGGAAGGGAGGGAGGGAGGGAGGGAGGAAGAAAGGAAGGAAGGAAGGGAGGAAGGAAGGAAGGAAGGAAGGAAGGGAGGGAGGGAGGAAGGAAGGAAGGAAGGAAGGAAGGAAGGAAGGAAGGAAGGAAGGAAGGAAGGAAGGAAGGAAGGAAGGAAGGAAGGAAGGAAGGAAGGAAGGAAGGAAGGAAGGAAGGAAGGAAGGAAGGAAGGAAGGAAGGAAGGAAGGAAGGAAGGAAGGAAGGAAGGAAGGAAGAAGAGGGAGGAGGGAGGGAGGGAGGGAGGGAGGGAGGAAGGCCAAGAGAGAGAGGGGGGAAAGAAGATCAGGAAAAATAAGAAAACTGGAGAAAGGAAAGAGAGGGAGAGGCAGTGGAAATTTGAAATTTTGACAAGGTTTTTCTGGGGCTCCCTGGAAGAACAGTTAACCAGAAAGCAAGAGTAACATTTAAAAATAAAATCATAATAGTGGTACTATAGAGCTGTCAGCCGCTTCCCCGGATTACTGTTTATGGCTGCTTGAACCTGTATTCAAACCCAGATCTAATGAAAGAAGACGCTGTTGATAATAATCATCATAATTTTATTTATAAGCCTCCCTGCGCTGCCTCTTTAAGGCCCTCGGGGGGCCACACAGCCCATTAAAAATGCAATCATCACAGCAAATAGTTAAAAACATGAGTTAAGCCTGTTACAATACAATTCAGTGCCAGAAACCCCGACCTGGAAACCTCTATTAAGCAGTTGGCAGGGGAGGGAGGGAGGGAGGCTGTGAGAGGCAGCTTTGAGCACAGGTTGGAATCTGATAGGCAGATGCAGAGGAGAGAAAGCCGGTGCTAGCTCATGTAACTGGAAGGGACCTTAAAGGTCAGCTTACCCAACCCCCATCCCTTTTTAAAGTCAAGGAAACTGAGGCCCAGAGAGGGGAAGGGCTTCCCCTCTGCCTCTCTCCGCTGCCCCACATCACCTAGCTCTGGGGAGCCCCCAGCCGGACCACAGCACCGGCCTGGAGGAGCCCACATTGTTCTCCAGAACCACCATCAGAGTCACCACCATCTCCACTGTCACATCCATTTTGACCTTCGCACTCCCATCATCATCCCTATCACGATTCATTTATTTATTCAGCAAATATTTATCAAGTATCTACTGTGCCTTTGACTCCGAGGGAGCAAGGAAAAAAGCAAAGACGACGGGTACATTGTCTCAGGAAGCTCACAGCCTGGTAAGGACTCAGTAGCCATTGTCACCAA
>WOXC01000366.1:0-96159 GCA_011680675.1 Gymnobelideus leadbeateri
TGGTGGATTGGCTGGAAGAGTATATTTGGTAGACTCTAAATGGTTGTCTTGTCTGCCCAGCTCTCTCCACATCTTGGGGCCATCTATGCCCCAGAAGATACTTCATGGTTTGGGGCTTGCCCACGGATCAGTAGCAGTATCTACAGTATCCTCAGAGTGCAATCAGGAGCATTCTGCCAACTCCCATGAGACCCAAAGCTAGTCTCAAGGAGTTGCGTGTTTCTCCCCAAACTGGCACAGAACTGATGCTGCACTCACATCCGGCCTTTGCTCTCTTTTCCTAGCCTGTTTCCAAACCTCAGCACCAAGTGGAGTCAATGTTCTCCCCACAACCTTATCTCTCCTTCATCTACCGCACATGTGTTTTCTTGTTCAACTCAGCATCTCTGAGCCTTCCCTTCAACTTTGGCCCAAGTGTCCTGGTCTGGAAGGAGCCCAAGGCTCCATATTGTCCTATTTCCTTCATGAAATGAGGGAGATCAGAAGGAAAGGGGATGGAACCAAAGCCTCCATCATGAGACCAAATTTTCATTCATGTGAAAGTTATAGAGATACAAGTAACCCGAATGACCCATCGATGGCCAAGGACTCTGTCTTTCTGATTTCCAGAGACTGAGTGGAGGCGCAGTGGGAAAAGCCTTCTACTTGTAAGTTAGAGGTGCATTCAAATCCTTATTCTGGTCTCATGTACTGTGTGATCTTGGGCTACTTATTTAACTTCTCTGAGTCTCTAAATCAAAGATTTTTAGAGATAGAAGGTGCAATGACCCATGCTCAGAAAAGAATGCTCACTACTCCATTCCCGATATCTGGCCTCTGCTTACAGATTTACAAGCAGGGGAGAGGCCCTTCCTCCACATGCAACTCATTGTATGCAGGATCATTCGAATTGTCACCATATTTTTCCTTACTTTCCTCTTCAACCTATTGCTCCTGTTTTGGCCTCTTTGGGGCTAAGCAAGATAAATCCCTTCACTTCACAAGGGTCCTTAAAAATATGAATAAACAGGATAAACACCCCCAGTTTCTTTAACTAATTCTCAAATAGCATAGACTCAAGGTCGTTTATCATCTAAGTTGTCCACCTGTCCTTCCTCAGTTGCGGTTTCTAAAACTAAACATAATTATTTTTAGGTTTGGTCTGAGTAGGACAAAGTACACAGAGAGACTATGAACTCCATTTTTCTGTAATCAATCAGTAATTCAATAAGCATTTATTAAGACCTACTATGTGTCAGGCACTATGCCAGGTATTGTCGATATAGAGTGAAACAACCCCCCACCTCTCTCTCTCTCTCTCTCCCTCTCTCTCCCCCTCCCTCCCTTCCTCCCTCTGACACTCTTTCCACCATCTCTCTTTGTCTCTCTGTCTCTGTTTATGTCTCTGTCTCTCTCAGTTATGCATCTTAATGTATTTCAGTATCCCATAACTTCTCTGGGACTCAGTTTCCTCATATATAAAACAAAAAAAAGTTAAACTAACTAGTCTCTAAGGCCTCTACAGAACAATGACATGAAATTTCCATAGACTAGAGCTAGTCAATGTCAGAAGTAGGATTCAAACCCAAGTCATCCCAACTCTTCTTCTTTCTTCTTCTTCCTCCCCCCTCCTCTTCTTCCCCCTCTCCTCCCCCCTCCTGCTCCCCCCTCCTCCTTCTTTTCCTTCTCCTCCTCCTTCTCTTCCTCACTTCTGGCAAGGATGCTCCTTCAACCAATGCACATTTATAACTATTTTGCAACTTATAGCCTTGATGAATTGCTTGGGCCACTGACAAACAAAGTCGCTTGTGCAGGGTCACATAGTCAGTACTCGGGTTTTCCCTAATCTTAACCAGTTCTCTCTCCACCGGTCCACATTACCTCTCACGTTTATGCTTCTTAAAGACCTCATTTAAGTCCTGTCTTTTCCCAAGACTGTCCCTAGCCCACAGTGGTACCTGCTTCCTCGGAAGTGCTAAGGACACTAATTGACCATAGCTCTCACTGGCCCCTTATTCTACCCTGCCATCTACTGCTGGTCATTCTCTTGTGCATTTGTCTTGTCTCCCCAAAGCACACCATCAGCCTATTGAGGGCAAGGAGCTTTGTTTCCTCTACTTCTATTCTGCCACAGATATAGAAAAAATAGCAAAAATTACGATAATAACAATTGAATGGGGAGGGAGAGAATTTGGTACTCAATTTTTTAAATGAATATTAAAAATGTTTTTGCATGTAATTGGGGGAAAATAAAATATTTGAAAATTAGAAAAAGAGAATATGATAGAAAAATATTAATTATTCAGATTAAACTTAAAAATAAAATAATACCAAGAATAATGGTAACAATAACTAGCATTTATAGCAAACTTTAAACTGTGCAGAATGCTTTATGAAACATCTATCTCACTGGATCACACATAGTACTTAATGTGTTATCTGAGTGGATGCCGTCATTGCTCTCTCCACCGAAGTCAGTCATCCTTGGAGCTGTCCTGCTTTCTCTTTCAGTGTATTCCTCCAAATCTTTATTTTAATTAGAAGGAGGTAGGCAGACATACAAAACTAGAATCAATCCTGATTCTGCCCAAAGTTAAACGGAACCCTTGATTTTCCCAGACCCCTGAAATATTATGGGTAACTAGGACGGTTTATAGGAAAACAGATTTCATTGTATTGGAGTTCTTGGCTGGGAAAACTTGTCTTATTGTTGCTTTTATCCTCGGTCTCATGATGGGCTCACACTGAACCTTAGAAGGGGATGCTGTGACCAGGTTTTCCTGCAACAGCTCTGCCTCTTCACTGATGGGAACTGATCCTAATGCAAATACTTTCCACATTAGCATCATGTGGCAGCGGAAAGGGGGCTCGTTTCAGAGTCAAAGGATTCAAACCCTGGCTCCACCATTTAATATCTGTGTGACCTTGAGCTAATTGTTCCACCTCCCTGAGTCTCAGTTTCTCAATCTGTAAAAGGAGGGAGTTGAACCAGAAGACTTCTGAGATTTAAGCCAGCTTTAAATCCATGACCCTAGGCTATAAGAAATTCAGGCAGCAAAGGGTTAATGTAGAAATTAAACCTCTAGTCCAGACTGCCAGCTTAGATAGTGCTTTTGCATGGGTCGGGGGAAAAAAGTCAGTTGTGATTTAGAAGAAAAACAGTGAGATTCGAGCAATTCCATGGAATACCTTGCTTTCCCTCAGGGCACGTGGAAGTGGTATATTAACCAAGGAATCGAGGAGAGGAAGAAAAAAGGCCAAATCACATTTCTTTGAAACAAAGAGGCTTTTTACCAGGAACAAGCCTTGATAAAAATTACAGTGGCATCGCAAGGCATTCACCCGCAGCGCCTGGGGCTATATTAAGGGAGGGAGGAAATCGGGGATGCAGCAGCCCAGAAATACAAATACTGCTGTCCCAGGAGCATTTTACATATAAATAATCCTTCTTAGAATAATGGATTGGCTTTAAATAGGGCCAGGTGGTGTGTGCAGCACCTAAGAGCTCTCCAATGGTCGTGTCAGAGATGTGGGCTCCCAGGGGGCTCTAGATACCCCAGCAGTGGGCCTGGTGGCTGATTCGAGGGGAAGTGGGACTCCTCAGTCCTCAATGCTCTCCCAGACAACTGACAAAAGGCGTCTCAGGGCCCTGCCTGCAGAGAATTAGAAGAATGTGTTGAATGGGTGGCAGGGGTGGGAAGGATGAGAGGAAGCATTTCTACAGGGACTACCATGTACCAGGCACTATGTTAAGTTCTCTTATAAATATGATCTTATTTGTAAAACCCTGAGAAAGAGATATTATTAGCTTCATTTCACAGTTGAGGAAACTGAGGCAGACAGAGGTAAAATGACTTGTCCAGTATCACACAGAAAAAAAAATGTCCGAGGCTGAATTTGCACTTAGGGCTTCCTGACTCCAAGTTCTAAATTCTACCCACTGTACCCTGAGTTGCTTCGAGAGGACTCCATCCTAAGGAACAGTTAAGACTTAATTACTTGGCACTTGGCAAGATTTGAGACCCAAGTCTAACATCATTATGGTCTGGGAAGTTTCCCCTTGAACCCACAAGCAGAAACCAGCCCTGGTTCCATGGCCATTCATTTTAAGATTGAGATTTTCTTTTTGGAGTCAGTTTGGTTCGTATATGAATTGACTTCTATTTTGAAGGCTTCCTTATTATCACACTCCTTATGATTCCTGTTCGCTCCTGTAGGCTCTCATGCCCTAAGAACATCTGGATTTGACTCATTACTACCTCTTCTCTTAATATCTCAGGACATTAGCTTTAGTTTCCGCACAAACTAACAAATCACAGAATGCAGGAGAACTTTATTACAAGCACCAAAGGAGAGTTAAGGAATTTGTACTTGTATCCAAAGAAATTCAAGGACAGTTTTTTTTTTCCTCTGGGGACCCCCACCTTCCCCAGGAAGATTTACTCATATTCCAAAGCTTCTCAGGATAATTATAATTCAATACAACAAAGATTAGTAATTGTTTCAGTGTGGACATTCTTTCTACCAATGTAAATCACAATTTCTTGATGGCTTGGTAGAGAATCTTCACTTGTGGCCATGGCAAACTGAGATAGTATTTGTAAAGTGCTTAGACCACTATCTGTCTCCTAGGAAGTTATTTAACAAATATCTCTTCCCTTCACTTCCCCCCTTAAGAAATTCATGATCTCCCTTCTTAGCTACCCTGATCTTTAGATGATGGTCATTTTAACACCAGGGCCTTTCCAGTTTGGTAGGGATTCCTTATGTCCTGTCTAATTACTCCCACTCATGGAGAAACCCCAGAGAAGGACTTTTACAGAGGAACATTACCATCAGCCCTAGCAGCTGACATTTACACAGAAAACCAAGCTTTGCAAAGAACTTTTCACGTGGTTTGAACCAACGGGATTGAAAGATTCATTAGCAAAAGATTCCATGCAATACATTTGCTATCACTCTCATTGCCACTGCTCTGGGCTGTGCTTCTGTAGGCTCAAGGACCAGAGTTATTTCTCTGAGATCACCCCTTGCCTTCATCTTTAGAGTTGGCCTTGATTGACAGTGAAATGGGCAAGGACTCAGTTCTGAGGGGCAGATGGGAAAATGAGAAATGCTGAAGCATCAGATGATAGGGTCCTTTTTGAACCTGGCTTGGATGAGACAAGCTGAAGCTAGATTTGGGGCTATTTCCTCGATTAAGAGTAAGTTCCCAAAATCTTTGCAACCTTCAGTTGTGTGTGGTAGCTATAAAATTTGGGAGCTGAGATTTGGTCTGGGGCCCGCCCAGAACTTCTGTCTCCTTTTGGCAATCTGTCCCTTCTTCCAAAGATGTCTTTCCTGAGGCTGAATCTCAGGCCCCGATCCCAATTCCCTTCTCTCCGCTTTGCAGCTGATGCCCCTTCCCTCACTAGTCCCCAGGGGTCATGTCCCAGGCTCATGTTAGGAACCATAAACTGTTATTGATTATTATTAATATTTAGCATGTTTGTGAAAATGTCTTTCCCCCAGTGTTATTAATCTGCTGTGTTAATAATACCCAGTCTCCTGTTCCAAGCTCTGGGGAGTGCTTAGTGAATAGAATGACAATGAGACCAGGGACCTGAGCTGGCTAACATTTGTCAGGAGATGGGAATGTGGAATTCAAGGCCTCCTTTCGGAGTTCTTTCTCTGTGTTAGCTTCATTCTCTTCCTGCTGCCCGTGTCCAGGTTTTAATGAGACGTGACTTGGTGGGCTTATTGGAGACCCAACTTCACTGTGACTTTTATTAGAAACCAAACAATAATGATATGAAGAAAGGAAAAACACAACCAAATAGTGACCAAATTTCTCTTTCTAACAAAACCTTTTAATTTTTTTTCTTCAAGAATTAGGTTTCTAGGTTGGACCCCTTTGCATTTCCATGAAAAAAAAAAAATTCCATTGACTTAGGAAGTTTTTCCATGCTTTATCAAACTTGACAGCAAAGTATTTGTACAGAAAATACTTGGCTAGAAGAAAAAAGGCAATTATATGTTTCTCTTTCTCTGGGAATCTGGGCTCTGCAAGATGTTGTCTGGGTTGACTTTTGTCATGACGGTGAACTGGGAGCAAACCAAGGCAGTTGACCCTTCCAAAGGGGGGTCCAAATCCTTGGGGTAGTTCTACAAGCCTGGAGGCCTGCATAAGACCCCATGCAGGGAAGGTGAAACTCACTGAAATGTTGGAGAATTGCCTTTCTAGAAATCTCAAGTTCATTTTCCTTTCAGGGGAGTCCAAACCCTTAGGCTGGGAGATTGGTAGACAGGTCTGTGGGGTGGCAGGTGGGATTCAGCTAAATGTGTGGGCAGGAGAATTGTCATTTCCTCTGAGGAATTTTCCTTTTGCAGAAATCTATTATCCTATGATCCAATTTTTGTTCAAGGGCTACTATGAGCCCTTTGTGCTGTTTTTATTCTTTCTGTGGGCTGAAATAAAGGCTATCCTGTATTTAAGATATATTATAACCAGAGTGCCTGCCCAGGAATGGAGGACCCTTTGCACCATATCTGCAGAGACCAAGACACAGACTATAGTCTCACTTTCTCAGAGGAAATTCTTGGTAGGGGCAAATGAGCCAAATTCTGAGGTTCCCAGGGAAACCTGAGTGGGGGCAAAATGATGCAAAGAGAGTAGTTGTTTCTGTTTTTGCTTTTTTTTTTCTTTTTAAAGAAACCACTCAAACTGAACCTGTTACATGTAAGCCCAAAGCCTGAGATTCTCGGTTATGGGTTATATATGTCTTCAACAGTTTCCACTTGTGTTTTTCCATAACTTATTTGGTATCTCCTTTCCCCTTCCCCTCCTTCCATTCCCACCCACTATTTCCTCCACCAAACTCCCATATGTGCATGACTGAGCTGGTCTTTGTGAAAATTCACATAAGCTATAGATTTCCATGTATTTCTTTGGGAGTTTTGCCATTGAGAATTACCTTCAGTCAAAGTCTGTCTTCTATCTGAAAGAGAAGAAAAACATGAAAGGCCATAGATATCCTCCAGGACTGACTTTTTTTTAAGCTGCTTTTACTTTATAAGAGGAACATTCATTCTGTGTCTGCTTATTGGTCACAGGGCCGCTTAAAAAACCATTCCGAGCTCAACCAAACCCTCCTTCCATCACCTCAAAGTATTGGGCATTGTGATTGGCTCAAAAGTAAACCAAACATCACTTCTGCAATGTTTTAATAACTAATTACAGATGCTAGTGATCTCTAAATTCACTTAGATACAACAAATATTTATTAATTACTTACAACATATAAGGGACTTTGTTGAGTATGGTGGATATACGAATGAAAAATGATATTGTACCTGTCCTCAAGTAGCTTACATAATAAAGGATATAATAATAGCACAATAAACATACTACAATAAATATAATAAAGGAAATATAAGCCTGTGTAACACATTACAATCAGGTTTGTACCCAAGGGATATTTTTTCAATTTAAGATGAACAACTATTATTAGCTTAATTATAACTAGCTTAATTATAAATGACATTTTATCCATCAAACTAAATAAATAAAAGCTTAATTATAACTATTCTTATTTTAAGTTTACTACATAAAAAATGAGACACAAAATACCAAAGGAATTTTAAGACATTGTGTCACACCCTAATATACATTCTATATACATATCTATGAAAGAGAATATGACAGAAGGAGAGAGGCGGGTGTGTAATGGATGGAGAGTTAATCCTGGAATCCAGAAGACCTGAGTTCCAGTCCTGTCTCTGTTGTTTACTTTGGGATTTATGTTAGATTTTTATGACTCCAAGTTCTGCTAACTAGCCACTGTACCACACTGCCTGTTAGAAAGAGCTATCATGACAGGTGGCAGATTCTACCTGAATGGGAATCCTGTAGCAAATACTCAGTGATCATTTGTCAGGTATGTTGCAAATAGGACACTTGCTCAGGTATAATTTGGGCGAGGTGGTCTGCTGAATTCCCTGTTTATCTCTGAGATTCTGTGATTTTGTGACAGTGACAAAAAGCAGGCAGCCATGGGAGTAGAATATGGTGAGGACAAAGGATAGACCAGGCTATGGTTTCTTGGGTTTCGGGTGACCTTTCTCTTCTTTGCTATCAGTCTGTGCTCCTTCTTGCTCCTTAAAGCCTCCCCTACAAATTATATAATAGTTATAAAGTGCTTGGCACAATTCCTGGCACATAGTAGGGACTTAATAAATGCTAATTCGCCTTTCCTCCCGTCTCAAAGACTCAGTGAGAAAACTCAGAGTACTCTGAGATTGAGCTTCAATCACCACCAGGGACAAGGAGTGGGCTAGAGGCAGCTTGAATTAGCTCCTGAGAGAAAATTGCTAAATTTTCAGCGTGAACATTTACACCCCAGAAATCAGTAAATGCTGCCAATCAGGGTTTGATTTGCTGTTTACTTGATTATCTAGACTTAAGAAAGCAATTAAACTTAGAAAAACTCTGTGCTTTTTTCTTTTCCTTTTCCTTTTTTTTTTTTTTTTTTTTTTTGAGAGCCGTTTGTTAAATACTTACCAGAATCCTGGAAAGGGCACTCCAACCTCAGCCATATCTGCACAGAGCCCTGGGTTACCACTCAGTCACTACTACCATCTAACTAGAAACCTCTCCGAGGACTGTTGGCCTGAATGAATTCGTACAAGTGGGAAACCTACCCAGAGAAGTCAGGCTAGCTGTGGACAGCAGCCTCCTGAACATAAGTCTGATGCTAATAGTAGACTGTTTAATGAAATATTTCTGGAACCCACCAAGCCGACCTGTACTTTTGCTGGAAATATGATATATGAATTGAGTAAAGAGTTATTTGGACATAGGTTTTATTAGGATAAAGGCATGTTAAAGAACATTTTTAAATACTGCCATAGGTGTTATTTCCTCATTCACCCAAAGAAATCCTTTATTAAAAGAAAGCAGCTAATTATGGATCTAAAAAGAAAGGGCCTTCCCGACCTTTAGGTCTATAGGGAAAAGGCAAGTGGAAAATTCACGCAGTGAATTCCACCAGCTTAGTGAGTCAATTCAAGTAATTCATGTTTTTGTTTTCCTTTCAAGTGATTTTTTGAATTCTTGTTGTTTGGATAGCTGAAGCATCTAGGTGACATAAGTACTGACCTGGGAAGTCAACAAGACCCGAGTTCCAATCCTGCTTAGACACTCATTTGCTTTGAGGCTGGACATGTTATGCCATTCCTGTCTGCCTCATTTTCTTTATTTGTGAAAGGGGCATAATAAAATGTGGGGAGGTGGGAATCAAAGCACTCACCTCCGGGGTCTACTGTGAGGATAAGGAAATAACCTGTGTAGACCTCAAAATGTCATATAAATTATTGTCATTAGACAATTTAATTTCTCTGATGCAGGAAAGAACAGAAAAGAACTCTAGGCTTGGAGGTAGGAGAGAAAGTTATTTAACCTCTCTGAGACTCGTTCTCTAAACTGAAAATAAAATGCTAGACATAGAATTCAGACAACCTTGGGTTCAAATCCTCATTCTGCCCCTGATTCACTGTTTGGTTTTAAGCAAGATATTTCATCTCTCAGAGCCTCAGTTTCCTCATCAGTTAAATGAGGAGTAGATGACTCTAAAGTCACTTTGCCTCTAAAATCATCCTCCTCATCTCTAGCATGCATTGTCTGCCTCCTTGGATAGTGGGAAGGTGATAGGGAACCCTACCGGTGGGAGTTGTTGTTGTTATTAAGAATAGTAGCCATAATGGTGATGATGGAGATGGTGATGATGATGATGATGATGATGATGATGATGATGATGATGATGGGATCATCATAGTAGTGTAGATGCACCACAACATTTATCTTGGAGAAGAGTTTTCCATAAAATTTCTGTAGAGGTCCGTTTTCTTTCAGAAAGAGATCTTTGAAAAGTCATTTTCCCATTTGTTTCTTTTAATTTAATTTGAAGCTCTCTCTCTTCTCCCTTTTTCTCTTCTTCTTCTTCTTCTTCTTCTTCTTCTTCTTCTTCTTCTTCTTCTTCTTCTGCTTCTTCTTCTGCTTCTGCTTCTCTCTCTCTCTCTCTCTCTCTCTCTCTCTCTCTCTCTCTCGCTTTTTATCTTTGGTCACAGAACAAATTAATGAGTTGGTTTTAAATTCTTATGACTAATGTGAGCTACAGCTCGTTGAGAAACAATTTCCAATTTTCAGTTTCTTCTAGTTAAAAAAAGCAGTTCATTTGGCTCTTTTTTAAAAACAATGTTGATTCTCCCCTTTGGCATCCTCATCAGTGATGCCAAAGCTTCTGATAGGGATGGGGAGGGAGTGGCATAATGCTGTAATAAAACTAAGCATGCTATTTAAGAGTAACTAAGGAAACAGGTTGTGCAGTCCTTTGGAAAGAGTTCACACTCTATACTTAGAGGATATGGATTCAAATCCTTCCCCCAGTTTGTACTACCTTTATAAGTATGTATATACTTATAACTTTATATAGTTTTTATAACTTTTTATAACTTTATATAGTTATAACTTTGAGTAAGTGATTTCATTTCCCTGACCCTCAGTTTCCCTCACTTGTAAAGTGAGATGGTAACATTACATGACCTCTGAAGTCTCTGCTAGCTCTGAATCTAGGTCCATTGGTTGATGATGCTGTTAGACGTCTGAGTGAGTTTCATCACAGGCCATGCTCATCTCTAGCTGCACCCCCAGTCAGGATGACTTATGGGCACCAAAGGTATCTAAGTTAAAGGGCTCCTAGTTGAGGGGGGGGGGGAATTGGACCAGATGACTCTTCTGATCTCTCCCGACATTCCATTTGGGGATGCTGTGATTCTGTTTGGTAGCAAGGCCAGGGTTTCTTATGCTTTTCTCCAAACTTTTGTTGTTTTTCTTTGACGGGGTAGTAGCATGTGCCTGATTTCTAGCCCACAATTAAAAACCAATCCAAACAAGAGTCTTACCCAAAATAAGCCAGGAACACTTTGGGGAATTCGGTCACATTCCATACAGTTGGAGAGAGAATTGTGTTTCCTTACTAGTTACAACTGCTGGTTACTCCTTTTCTTCTTCTTGTCATTCTCTGGAACAACACACAGCATCTTCACTTGTACTTACAGAAAGTAAGTGCCTTACTAGTAGAAAGGGGGTTGGACTTAGAATTAGGAGACTTGGGTTCAAATCCCACTTCCTTCACTAGCTTATGACCCTAGGCAAATCCTTTACACTCTCCAAGACTCAGCTTTCTCATCTGTGAAATGGGGATAATCAGACCTCATAGGGTTGTTGTGATGTAGTGTCTTACAAACCTAAAAGTGCATTGGAAATGGCAGTCAGCATTATTATGATTCTTTCAGTGGTTGCTGTGGTTCCTGTCGATGCCTCTCATTCTTGGCTGTCTGATGCCTTATTTCATTTAGATTCTTGCTCTCCTTAGTTCCTTTTTATTTTATTTATTTATTCATTCATTCATTCATTCATTCATTCATTCATTTATTTATTTTTGCTTTTTGGAGGGCAATTGGGGTTAAGTGACTTGCCCAAGGTCACATGGCTAGTTTTTGTGTCACGTGTCTGAGGCCGGATTTGAACTCAGGTCCTCCTGACTCCAGGGCCGTTGCTCTATTCACTGCACCACCTAGCTGCTCCCTCTCCTCAGTTCTTAAAGGAAAATTGATAAGCTAACTACGATCCCCAAATCTTCCTATATTACTTTCCTTTGAGTAAAAAGTTAGGGAGATTTTAGGCATGGGTCTGTTTGGAGGCATGTGAAGGGCACCTGTCCAGGTAATATAATCATGCCCACTGGCACCTTTCTGAGCAGCATAAATAACTCATCATTGTTGCCTGACTACAGCTCAGAAGAAGGGACACTTGTCAGAGGTGCTCCCCCTCTTTATGGGCTATAAAAGCCAGTTGGCCCTCCCTGGGACTGGAGTAGCTACTGTGGGGTAGGGAGCATGGGGTAGATACATGAGTTTCCCTGAAGCTTCTGAGCAAGTTAGAGATGTTCATAAGAATAGACTTCCCCAGCTTAAGAATTTTGAATTACAGGTACTTTATGGCTCCTTGAGGCTTTGCGATATGAGAGAGTATAAAAAGGAAATCAAGCCCCTTGGGTCAAGCCTCCAGAAACAATCCTGAGAACCCACAGCCATGGAAAATGAGAAGGTTTTAGGTCATGGGCTCCAATAATAACAGCTTACACTTCTGTATTGCTTTGAAATCTATAAGGGGCTGGACTTTTTGCATCTGACTTACCACTGAAACCTTCACTATACAGTGTCTATGAAAAAAGGTGAAATGATTTCCCAGGGTCACACAGGTAGTAAATATCTGAGGCAAGATTTGAATTCAGATCTTCCCAATTTCAAGTCCAGTGTTCTGTATACTGCTATGCCACAATACCCTTGTGAAGCAGGTTAGGTAGCGATATAAGAATGAATTTTTTCTCATTATCCACAGCAGTAGCCGCATGGCCAGCATAGTTAAATAGAGTTTTTAGATATGGACTAAGAGAGACCCAACTTCAAATCCTGCTACTCACTAGCTGTGGGACTCGGGGCAAGTTCCCCTGAACTTCAGGTAATTCTCAGGGATTTAGCAGCAAAGTTAAAGGTAAGTTGTGAGCTGTTTGGGTATTTCATTCATTCAATCGTGGACTCTTGGCATATTGAGTTAAATGACTTCTCTGTAACCACACAGCTAATAAGAGTCAGAGGCTTGGTTCAAATGCAGGTCCCTCCAAGTCTAGCCAAGTGAAAGAGCAATGATTAAGGACCTACCATAGCCAGGACTCATGCATGCCTCCACCCTGCCCTTCTACATTTCACTCCACCAAAAAGAAAGCCCCGAATTCATATTTGGACCAGATCCCATGGAAGTCTCTGCAGTGTTCCTTTTTTTTTTTTTTTTTGTCATTTCCCCACCCACAGTTCATGGAAGTCAGGCAAGAACAGCCAGCACCTTGTACCTGCCTCTGGTAGCAGTAGTTTGGTCGGCTAGCTCCGAGCCCTTTCTCAGCTCCTCCGTTGGAATTAAGAGCCTAATCAGACAGCATGCAGCAAAGAATCTGACTTGCTAATACCAGGAGAGAGCACATTTACAATAACCACAAGTATTTTCAGGATTACGGCCTATAATACTTAGGAAAGCTTGTTTCTGGGGTCATGTTTGTGTAAGGAGCTCGCTGTACTTTTTACTAGAGGAAACATGTGTAAGTTACAGCAGACAGACGCTTGTAAGTTACAGCAGGCATTTGTGAGTTATAGCAGAGAGCTTGGGAAAAGAATCGGAAAGCGAAAAATTGAGGAAAAAGAGATTCCTCCTGGAATGAATTCGTTTTCTTTGGGTGATGGACATTAGTAAAATCTTTCTGGAGTTTGGAGGAAGACATTAAGGAGATAGTTGAAGTTATTAACTGATTTCTTGGCTCTGGCAACGAGAAATGTGTTTCCTGCTAAAAATGGTCATTTTTGTGAGGTGCTATCCCCCCATTACATCACAGGTCAGTCATTAACTTGCATTGTGGGAGACCCGCTCTGTTCACCAGGGCCTACAGTAGATCGTTTGTTGTCCTTATTATGGTGGAAAATGTAGGGCTTCTTTGCTCAGTCATATTGCCACGAATTTAACTGAGAAATCAGGTCCCAAAATTCTGCTCAGGTGGCTTGGCAAATAGGAAACGTGCTTTCCTTTCCCCCTCTTAATTTCAGGGGACCCATGGGAGTAGAAGTGGCCTGAAGGGGATGTCTCCATCACCCTGCAAAGGTCGAATCTTGGTTAAAGATTTCCATTGCGGTTCTCTGTCATTCCATTCAATTTAATAAGCATTTATGAAGAGTCTTAGTTATTATCCCAAGGCTGAGATAGATTAAACACAAACATGTAACAATCCCTACCCTCAAGGAGTTTATAATCCACATTCTTACGTTTTTTTTATTTTACAAGGGCCAAGGGGGACAAATATTTCTTAAATAACTGCTATATTTCTTAAATGCCTACTACAGAATGCTGTTGCATTCTGAACAATCTCTGTAAAGCCTCTAAGACAAACATTCTTCATCTAATTTGTCATGGACCCTTTGGCAGTCAGTCTGATGGGGCCTACCGACCGCTTCTCAGAATCATGTTTTAAATGCATAAGACAAAATAAATAGAACTTCAGAGGAAACCAATTATTTTGAAATACAGTTATCAAAGTAAATATGAATATACACTTACCTAAATACAATACATGCACACTCACATACATATAGGTATATGTCCATACATGTACATACACGTGTACATGTTTCTGTATATATACATATTCACAGATATATATATATATATGGATACACATACATGCACATACATGCACACACCCCTGCCCCTCTTCCATATCTATCCCTTCAAGTTCACAGACTCCAGTTCAAGAACCTTGGCAGACAATAAATGAAGAAACAAATTAAGTTAGAGGTTAACTCAAAAACAAACAAGCCAATAACAACCTCAATGCCCTTCCTGCTTTGGTAAAGCAAAGATCACAGCTTTAATTGAGTCACTGCTTTTGTTCTAGTGACAGCCAGAGATGAAGAGTTCAGAAGACAAGGCATTGGATTACCTCTTAGACTCAGCTGCCACATCTCTAAAACGAGGATAACTATAATATTATACACATATATTACATACACAAATATATCATGCATCATATGTGTGCTATATAATCGAGATATATGCAGAGACATATATGTTTATACATGTATACAATATACATATATCATATGAAAATTATATGAGACCCTATATGTGATATAATATATAAATCTTATTTATTATAACACATTGTATAATATATAATATAATATGCATTATATAAAATAATATATACATAATATTTACATGTTACATATAACAATTATATTGATTATCTTATAGCATATTATATGGCATAGTATATCATATGACATCATATCATACAATATCATGATATGATAGTGTATTGTGTTGTATCCTATTTTACTGTAACATACCATATCATGTCATGTCATGTCATACCATCATGTCATCTCATGTCTTGTTGTATCATATGATATTATATTGTGATATATGCACTATAATATATAACACTATATTATATACATACATACACATGTGTATGCATGCTTGTTTATATAATTATATATGTATGTATAAATATATCTATACATACATATCCACATTTACAGACATGTATATAACATCTACACATATACATATGCATACTACATACACATATAATTTGTCAAAAGTGAGCTGACTTTTAAGCTAGGAAGACCTAAGTTCAAGTCTTGTCATTAGCAATACGGATTTCATGACTGAGCAAGTCATATGACCTCTCGATGTTCAGAGAGAAGGTGCCGACTCTCTTGGTAGAAGGGACTTCCTCAGCTGGGAGATGATTAAATAAGTTGATGTGTAAAGAGCTTTGCAAACCTTAAAGGACCATATAAATGCCAGTTATTATTATCAACACCAATGAAATCATCAATCTAGTTCCTATTCACCTATATATGTCTATGCATATACATACATGCCCTCATATACATGTTATTTCATATAAAGTATATGTCTATGCATCTGTACCATTATATAAATTATTACTCATCATGGAATATGGTTCTTGGCCTGATATTTAGCTCATGCTTCACAGA
This sequence comes from Gymnobelideus leadbeateri, assembly GCA_011680675.1. Lineage (NCBI taxonomy): Eukaryota > Metazoa > Chordata > Mammalia > Diprotodontia > Petauridae > Gymnobelideus > Gymnobelideus leadbeateri. Next base: position 15,628 of record WOXC01000366.1, read on the forward strand.
CATCATCTGATTTGAGCCTCAAAACAACACTATGAGGGAGGTATGAAAGGGATTATTCCCAGAGACTCAGAGAATTTAAATCACTTGTCCATGCTGATCCAGGTAATAAATATGAAGAGGAAGGCTCAAACCTAGGCCTCTCTAGTGCACCCCAGCAGCCACTCTGATACAGCAGCTCCTCATAATCCTTGATAAGTAGCTCTCCAGAGACCTCTTTGCTGACCTGGCTACATTCACCTTGATGGCCAACAATATCACTGGATCCTTGTCTAAGCATGATGCTGGGTAGGATTTGGAGCTGGTTTCCTCTTGCTGGAGTTGGCCGGGCCACGGGGAAGAGGCAGACAGAGACCCTGCAACCTTAATCCAAGGATTCTTATAGAATATAAAAATCCATAGTGTCTTTATGTTGGAGGTATAGAAGACCCTCAAAGGCATGGCTATGTAGTCGGTCACTGGGAAGGGACTGTGGAGACATCCTAGAAGGGCAATAAAAAGACAAGCCATTGTAGTAAATAGTATAGTGGATGTGGTATCAGGAAGATCTCAGTTTGAATCCAGCCTCAGACACTCATTGGCTGTGTGACCCCAGCCAGTCTCTTAACCTTTCTGGGCCTCAGATTTCTCACTGTAATATGACCTAGAGGTCCCTTTCAGCTCTGAAGCTATTATCGTAGAAGATTATAGAGAATAGGGTGCCCAGATGAGTTGAGGTAGGGGTAAAGGAGTTTGGAATGGTGCCTTAGTTACAGCATCTCTCAGGGAATGGATGAATAAATGAATCAATCAATCAATCAGTCGATCAATGGATGAATCAATGGATAGATGAATTCATGAATAGCCTGTGCTCGATTTATTTACTTCACTTCTTCACTTTATAAGCTCTAAGCATTGATTGCTAACAAAATGGACTGTCTATGGCACATTTCCCAACATGAATTCAGCGTCGATTTAATAAAGTAGACAAAAAGTGGATCAGAGGATGCCCCCGTAGGAGAAAAGTCTTATACAGTGGGCTATTACTAAGGAGAAATGAAGAAGGCTGGCATTTCCTGGCTCGAGTCTGATTATGGTTTCTATTCTTCTTGCCCCTTACCCCTTCTCTTTCTATTCCCTCCCCAGCATCTTTATTTTTCCTCTATGGGTAGGCCTCCCTGAAGGATTCTTGGGAAAGGGCCCACACAACCATGATCCCATAACCTGAAATGGCCACAAAATGCAAATAAAAAATTTCAGGTTTCCTTACAAGTAAATAACATAGAATTGTGTCACAATGATTTCTGAAGTTGTAAGGAGAGAAGGGGAGGAGGGAAAGACACAAAACCTGGTGTTCTTGGCACTGCCTTCTATTGTGCCAGAGAATAGTGATCGGAGATACTCCGGCCATAATTGAAGGCTGGTTAGCAGTGATTGTAGGCCTGCCTTGGTGTTGCAAGCTCTAGTGGTACTTTGACAAATTACCCTGAGCTTAGTCTGTCCACTTGCTGAAAGTCTCCATCCAGCCCTGTTTTAAAGAGGTGTCTATTTTGGGGTGATGCTCCCTATGCCTCTCTGAAGGACTCTGATTTGGGGCCCTTCACTGAGAGAAGCCAGCCTTTTAAACCTAAGCCTTACTTGTAAGCATGCCTATCTATGTCAGATTTGCAGCCTGGACATTGGATATCTGACCCATTTCCTTCTGCCTTATTTGATTTCCAAACTGGGCTTTTCCTGGTGTTGTTTGTTGCACCCAAAATTCATCCATACTAATTAAGCCTCTCAGCCAATCTAGTGAGTAAGGCTGAGCTCTCACCACAATTACAGGGGATGAGATGGAGATGCTGAGAGGATAAGCCTGCCCCACCAGCTATCTAGGAGAGCTGACAGAGGGACCCAGCTTTAATCAGCAGGAAATCCTTCCTCCCTCCCATGAATCCTTTAGTTGCTTGACTCATAGATTAAACATGCCCCCCTGCACTCCCCCAAAGTTCTGGCTTTCTAACACTGGGTGATTATTTTGTTTTATTTCATTTCATTTTGTTTTATTTTATTTTATTTATTTTTTTTGCAAGTTAAACCAAGAAACAAAGAAAATTCAAAAACCCTGAGAAGACTTTTAGATTCAGAGATTTAACTCTGTCAGGGACATCAGAGGTCATGAAAACCCCTCATTTCTTGGAAGATACTGACATCCATTTCTGGGATGGGTCTTGCCCTACATCACACAGGCAGCAAACAGCAGAAACAAGATTTAAGCCCCATTCTTCAGACATCAAAATACATCCTTTGTTCTACCAAACCATATTGCCTTTTACTCAACTTTTGGGAAAGTTTCCTGACTTTTAATTCTAGCTGTAGCTCTCAGAAATAATCACACATTCCCTAATTGTGCTGGAAGGGGGAGAAAAAAAAGGGGGTCCACACCCTTCAGGATCTGAAGGAAGTGCATTGTACAGAGAGTGAGTTCTCCAGCTTCATTCTGTTTGTTAGCTCAGTGCAGTTACCAATTCCAGATAATAAGGTGGCATGTTAATTACCCCCTCTCATAATTTACCTCTATTCTGCAAGCATTCCGTGGGGATGTTTTATGGGGGTGTTCTTTGAAACCTAAACAACTCCAGATCCTTAGGGTGGAGGGAAGCAACAGCTGTAGTTTTTGTTGTCGAATTTCTGAAAGGATCCTAGGAGTCAATTAAAAAGGAACCGTTGGCCACTTAAAATGTAATAATTACTTCTGTGAATGCCGCTAAATTAAATAAGTGTTATCCCCATGATTCCCCCCCCACCCCAAGACTTTGGTTGCTTTTGAAAGAAAACATTTTGTTAGTCTTTGAGTGAATCTGTTAGCAACCAGTGTGCAAAAATATTAAATCTGTTTTTTTCCTCTCTTTTTCCCCCCTGGGGCATGAAAATCATCTTTTCCCTAGGGCTTTGCTGTCCCCAGCTTTGTATGAACTAGCACATGGGAATGCGGTACTGGCAGTAGAATGGTAGATGGGGAGAAAGAGGGTCCAACTGACCATGTCTTTGGATTGATAACTACACTAAAGTGATTTAGGCAGGAATGGAAATGAATTGAATGTCCCTCCTTTATTTTTAGTACCTGATTCTCCAAGTTCTCCTTTCTCCCCATTCTTTCTTTTTATCTCTATAGACTCTTTTCATCCCTGCCCTTTTCTCCTTCATAAACTGTTTGCTAGCTTCTTCAATAAATTCATGCACAGTATTTCTTAAGCCCCTTTAAGTGGCAGGCATTGGGCTAAGGGGTGGAGATTCACCAAGGCAAAAATGTAACAGCCTCTGCCCTCAAAGAGTTTCCATTCTATTAGACTGGAACAACATGTGAGTATATATAAAATATATACAAGATTATTGTGAAGGAAGCACTAGCAACTGGGGGAATCAGGAAAGGTTCCCCGTTACCAGAAATGAGCTTGACTAATTCAGGGGTTTGTTTTGCTTGTTTACATAATGTTTGTGATGGAGTTTGTTTTTTCTTACTTTTTCACATGGGGAGGGCAAGGGAAAGGTGTGTGTGTGTGTGTGTGTGTGTGTGTGTGTGTGTGTGTGTGTGTGTTGGGGGGAAGAAGCAATAGCTAAGAATAAAATAAAATTTAATTTAAATAAAAGAGGGATTCTATATGGCAGAAATCAGGAGGGAGCGCATTCTGGGCATGGGGGAACATCTCTGTGAGGTGGGATGTTATGGGGTGCCTTCCAATGGGCCATCAGGGTCTACCTTGAAAAGATTATCTTTTTGGCACCTGGGACTCAAAAGTTGTAGATGAAAGATATGGCCATAAATGTTTAGAAGTTAAATGAGTATTGGGTTTCCCATCATACACTTGATTTCACCTTCTGTCTCCAAGTCCATGAATAATCAGAAGCTTTTATCCAACCTCTTTTAGGATGGAACAAGAGGAAGTGAGCCTTAATTACAGTGTGAAGGTCTTACATTAGATACAAGGAGGAACTTGTGCATGGTAATGGTTGAAAAGTCTCAGTTACAGGAAGAGGTTTTAGAATCCCATCCTTAGAGACCTTTAAAAATAGGCTAGGCTTTCTTTTGGCTAAGATGGTTTAGGTGTGGTATTGCCAGGAGGCAGAAGGATATACTAGCTGACCTTTTGACTTCCCTACGGACTTAAAAAACATCCAAAGTCTCAGATGAAATCCCTCCCTTTCCATCTCAGGTGCCACTCCCTCTAGTAGTCTTTCTCATTCCTCCCAAGAATAAATTGTCTCAATGTTAGGAAAAAGATCTTAGAAGAAACTCTGTCTCCAGCCAGAGCCTGGATTCAAACCTTGCCAACTTTGTGATCTTGGACAAGTCACAGCCTACCTAAGCCTCCATTTCCTCGGGTCTAGAATGAAAGGGTTAGGTAAGATGACCTCTAAAGTCCCTTTGAGCTCTGGGATCCAAGATTCTGACATTTAAAACTATCCCATAATGGGATGGGATGCTTCCAGAAGTGGTGGCACCACACTTCAATGGAGGTCTTCAAGCAAAGGCTGGATGATTGATTCAGCATGATATAATGGAATCCTTTTTAGAACATGTGTTGGACAAGCCATCTTTGATGTCCCTTTCAATTCTGCTGTTCCGTGATCCCTCCTTCTCTTCCTGTATCTCCTCATAGGGTTTTCTTCTACATTTCCCCCTACTCTCCCTTGTACCATATTTGATTAAAAATGGACTTCTCCTCTCTCATGTGATAAGGAGAAATAGAGTTTGTTCCCTATCTACCTTTCATCCACACCACCTGGAGTGGTGCCTTGTAGACAACGGGTACTTAATAAATGGTTGTGGCATCGAATTAAGACCTAGGTATCTTTTTCCATTTTGTTGACAATCCTTTCCTTCCCCTACTCATTTCACAACTTTTCACATTGTGGGAATTAATACTCAGCTTAAGATCCTTCTTTCTTTCTTCTAGGTGACAGCGATATTGTAAATAATATGTATGAGACAGACCCGGACCTCTTGGCTGGTGAAAGTGCAGAGGAAGAGACTGAGGACAGCATCATGTCCCCCATTCCCATGGGACCGCCTTCCCCCTTTCCTACCAGTGAGGATTTTACCCCAAAGGAGGGTTCACCTTATGAGGCCCCTGTCTACATTCCTGATGACATTCCAATCCCACCAGACTTTGAGCTCCGAGAGTCCTCCATTCCAGGGGCTGGACTGGGAATCTGGGCCAAGAGGAAGATGGAAGTTGGGGAACGGCTGGGGCCTTTCATGACAGTGCCCAGGACCACGCTGAAGGAGACAAACTTTGGATGGGAGGTGAGAACTCTGAGTATGATTGATCACCCTCATTTGTCTTATGTTTAATCTATTTATAAATCAGGGATCGAGCCCACCCGGCTGCCCTGAGGCAGGAGGCCATGGGTAAAATAAGTTGGCTAATGTCACATTTCCCTGGCTTATTTTATACCCTAGCTTCATGACGACATTCAGAAAACATCAGAGGTTCTCATGGGCTGCTCTGGGCCCCAGAAGGTTGTGCTTGCTCTCCTTCAAGAAATGTATCTTTAATGACCTCATGTCTTAAAGATTCCCATGCTTCCACTATAGCTCATAGGTGGTAAGGCTATATAGTCACAGCAGCATACAAAAGATTAAACAAATGGCCAATGGATGAGAGTTAGTACCATTAGGAAATGTTTCTGTAGCTGAGAAGCTTGAATCGCTTCTAGCCCAAATGGAAGGTAGCAGTTAAAAAAAATCTGGTAGCCAGTGACATTCCCCAAATACCTGACAGCCATGAGCTATAAAAAGAAAGTTGTAGCTCCTTCATCCCCCAATTATCAAAGGCTTTTGGGGTTTTTATAGGTGTCTGGAATGCCCAATTCCCAGATTAACATTGAGCAGAAAAGAATGAGAATTTCTACCTCCTACTCACCCCCCACCTCCAAAGCATGTTTGTCTTAAAAAAAAAAAAATCACTAATGAGGTCCAGCCAGAGGCGGTCTGTAGAACAGAAGGACTCTGGGGCAGGAAGTTGGCTCAAATTTGAGGGATGCACACTATAGTTACCTGCTGGGATAACTGGAAGGTAGAAGCAATCAGAAAGTCTAGAGGCAAGGATCTAGTAGTGGGGGCTTGACCTAGATCTTCCTAGATTTGTAAGGTAAAAACTCAGGGCAGGGGAAAAAGCCTCATAGAACAGGATTTTTCATTCATTCCTGGACTTTACACTGTACATGGAAACTAGGTTTTTGGTGATTTTTTTTTTGTAATGATCTTTCCCAAGGAGAAAAGAAGGAATTAAATCTTTGGTTGTTTTGTAGCCTCTACAAGGGTTGGAATGAAGAAAGTTCCTGGAGAAGAGACATAGGATGGAATATGAGGACAGGGGATCCAAGGAATGAGAACCCCTTTATGAAACACCTAGGTTAGGGAACAGAGTTGGACCAAATGAAGTTAGCAGCAGGTTGGACAGTGTCGTTTTACCTCTACTCCTAGCTCTTGGATCAATAAACATTTATAAAGCACTTAATTTATTAAGCACTAGGTACTGTGCTAAATGCTTACAAAACAAGGCAAAAGATATCCCCTGCCCTCAAGGAGCTCTTGTCTCATCACTTCTGGAATATCGTAGTTCAGTTCTGATGCCACATTTTCAGAAAGACATTGATAAGATTGAGATTGTCCGGAGGAGAGAGATCAGGCTAGTTGAGTCTGTATCATATTGTTGTTGTTAGGTCATTTCAGTCATGTCTGACTCTTCATGACCCTATCAGGGGTTTGCTTGACCAAGATACTGGAATGATTTGCCATTTTCAGGTTAAAAGGATAAAAATGGTTAACCAGGAGAAGAGAAGACTCAGAGGAGCCCCAATAGGTGTGTTTTGATATCTGAAAGAGCTTCGTGTGAAAGACAATTAAACTATTTGGGTTTAGACAGCAGAACCTGGGGCAACAGGTGTTGGAGCAGGGCATCATCATTTGTAGAGAAACAAATTTAAACATTTCTTAAGGAAAAGAAAAGATAAGAATCTTCCTAACATGTTGAGCTCTACTATGGTAGAGTGGGCTGCCTGGGGAGGGAATGGGCTCCTTCTCAATGGAAGCCTTCCAACAGAAGCCAATCAGTACATAAATATTTATTAAGCACCTACTATATTCCAGACCCTGTGTTAAGCACTGGTATGGAAATGTTGTAAAAGGGATTACTTTTTCAGGTATGAATTGGACTGGATGCCCCCTGAGGCCCCTTCCAACTCAGAGATTCTGAGATTTGGTGAAATGCCTTCAGTTCAGATGCCCTCTTCCTCTAGGGGACTTTTCGAGAGAGTTATACCTAGGTTACTCCTTGATGATGTCAGAAGCTATGCTACAGGAGATTCAGCAACACCTTGGCCTTTCATGATCTTAACTTTACTCTGCCTCTTGCCATGTACAACTGATTCAAGTGTATTAAAGTCACTTTCTTGGCCTTGAAGAGTTAATGTGCTTTGCAATTATGTTTTGGAGTTACTTGGGTCCTGGAAGACTGACTTGTAATTTCTTTCAGAAGGAAAGAAATTCTCCTAAAGAGAGGATATGTCTCCCGTTAGAATACTGAGAAATAGTCGAGATTCTTTAGCATTATCAACAGTCATGGTGAAATGTTGCCCCGTGGTCCCAGATTGGACTTGGGGTATGTTGCTGCAAAATAGAATAAAGTAAAAAAATCAATACAAAAGATGACTCCTCAAGGAGTCAGTCAATAGTCAAAAAGCATTTATGAATCACTTACTATGTTCTATGGACTCTGCTAAGTATTAGAGATGTAAAGAAAGGCAAAAACATAGCCCCTGTCCTCAAGAAGCCCACAGTTTAATGGGGATGGGATGTGGGGAGAGAGATAACGTGAAAACAACTCTGCACATAAAAGTACACACATCCAGGACATATGTCAGAGGAAAGTCACTGACATCGAGAGTTATCAGGAAAGGCTTCCTGTGCAAGGTGGGATTTTAACTGGAATTTTAAGGAAGTGAGGAGGCAGGGGGGGTCAAGCAATCCAGGCATGGGGGATATATGTGCAAAGACAGAGTTGGGACACAGAGTGTCATGTGCTCGGTTCAGATGATGTGAGTCACTGTAGGATTGTAGTGAGAACCTGAATGAATGAATGAGTGATTAAGCTGAGTGAACCAGATTTACTTATCCTAAAAGATATTAGAAGTTATAATTCATTTTGTCCTGTGCATATAATAGAGGTGGATTCTCAGCTATTCCTTCTTTCACATCAACAATATTCATTGAGCTCCTAGCATGTTAAAGGTGGGCGATGGGTCATAGAATAAACCCACAAAATACCTTAGAGGTCATTTAGACCAACCCCTTTATGGTTACATATGAAGAGACTAAGGTCTAGGGGAAATGACTGGTCTAAGGTCACACTGCTAGAGTCTGAATCAGTATATGAATTCAGGTCCTGTAACTCCCAGTTTACACACCCCTTTCACTTTGCTGTCCTGGGTTGATGTAAAGAAAAACTTTCCAACGATTAAAGTTAGCACTACTGTGAGGATGTCTTTACCTGCAATATATTTCATCCAGATTAATTGCAATATGAGTCTGTGGAAGGACCAAAATGAAGGAAAGAAGAGGAAGGAATTTAGGAATTCTGATAGTATGTTAAATGTTCTTCTAGGAGGCAGTAGACAACATCATATACAGAGCAGGCATATATTATTTCAATGAATTAGATATTTGCAATAAGCCAATTGATCAGGCATTTCAGTCATGACCCCATTTGGGGTTTTCTTGGCAAAGATATTGAAGTAGTTTGCCATTCCCTTCTCTAGCTTATTTTATAGATAATGAAGCTGAGGCAAAAAGGGTTAAGTGACTGGTCCAGGGTCACTCAGCTAGTAAGTGTCTGAGGTCAGATTTGAACTCAAGAAGATGAGTCTTCCTGACTCCAGGCTCAGTGTTCTGTGCATTATGGCACTTCCTGACTGTTCCCAAATGTAGTGACCATGTGCCAGTCATTGTATGTACTAAGTTCTGGGCACAGAAATAAAGGGAATGTGGAGAACTGGAGACCCTGACTGGGAATAAAGAAGACCAGAGTTAAAGTCCAATTTCTAATAAATTCTGGCTATATGACCTGGGCATTCAGTGCCCCTCTGAGGGTGATAAGCTGAAGAGCAGTTCCCCCTCTGTCTCCATAGACAGGGCTACCTCAGTGGGAGTGAACACCGATGAAACCATAAGCCTGGACCCCAAATGAAAAAGGCACATAGTTTGTTGGCTGTGAAATGATATTGACTCTGGTAGAAGCTATTTGCCCTGCCCTTCCATGCCTGGCATTGGGACAAATAGAATCAAAGGACAGATAGGTCAGGAGCCCTCCCACAAGTAGGTGAATTGGGGATGATGAAGGGTATGTGAATCTGACAATAATCTTTCTCAAGACCTTCAGGGACTTTGTTCTCATCTACTGTGTCCTGATACAAGTTTCTATTTGCTTATTTTTAAGAAATGGTCCATATCTACATTACTCATTGAATGCCAGAGCTGGTACGAGCCGTTTCTGTTATCGGCTGCATGTGTTGACTCTGTGATATTATTTATTTTGGTCGGACGTGCGAGAACGTTCTCCTCAGATTTCTGCCCCGGTCTTTTGTTCCCTGAGCATGACCCGACAGCTACCTTTCATGCCAGCAGTTGGAAATATTTGCCCTCAATCCAACGTCCTCAAACAGAGCTGCAGACGCACCCCGGCATTATCTCTTCTGACCTTGTTTTCTTTGAGAGTTCAGGCCCTGATTGCTTTGCCTTCATGATCCATCTTGTGCCTTTGTTACCCTGTGGCCATCCATTAAGGGGGCGAGTCATTGCTGTCATGGTGTGGAGAGGCCCATTTGGAGCTGGGGAGGGAGCATCTACACATAGCAAAGAAAGGGGAAATTGGAGGCAATAATCCAGATAATGAAGGCCAAGCCAACTTTCACTTGAAAGAGTTAATTAAATTATGGAAGGGTAGGGCTTTTGGGTTTTTTGTTTTTGAGGGAGAACTAAGCAAGTCATTTAACTGTTTAGATAGAGGCTTTAATTCACCACACCTGGTTTGTGCTCATATAAATAGTCTTATTTGCCAAGTTCACCAGAAGGCTGAAAACCAAATTAGTGTTGATGCTGTTCAGTATTACTTTCATTAGTACTACTAATAATACCTAACACTTACTTAGCCTTTGAGGTTTGCAAAGCACATTACAAATATTATCTTATTTAATCCCCACAACACTCAGGGAGGTAAATGTTTTATTATTATACCCATTTTACAGAAGAGGAAAACAAGAGCAACAGGGGTTGTGACTTGTCCAGGGTCACATGGGCTAGTAAGTATTGAAGGAAGGATTTGGACTCAGATCTTCCTGACTCTTAAACCAGTGATCTATTAACCAAACCACCTTTGGGAATACAATTGGATTAAGTCCAGGCCAGTCAATAAGCATTTATTGCATGTCTATTATGTTCCAGGTCCTGTGCTAAGCAATACGGACAGTGCCTGTTAAGTTCTAGGCTCTGAGGATACAAGGAGGAAAGATAAAACAATCTCTGTCCACGTGAAGGTTATAATCCCACTAGGGCACACAACACATCTGTGTATAAATCTAGACACAAGCCATTCAGAGAAAATACAGGGTCGTTGGGGGTGAGACCCAAGCCACTGGGGGAATCGCTGGGCATCCCATAGAAGATGGCACTTGAGCTTAGGTCTGAGGATTCTAAGAGGTAGGAGGCAGGAAGAAGTGGCTTACAGGCATGGCAGACAGCCTGTATGAATACAGAGAGATGGCAAATGGAATGTTGTGATTGATAAATACCAGCTTCAGACACTGACTTTAGTAAGATTTAGGACAAGAGGGAGACCTTCCATCTAGAAGCAGCTAGGTGGCATAGTGGATAGAATGCTGGGCCTGGAATCACAAGGACCTGCATTCAAATGTGACCTTAGACACTTACTGTGTGACCCTGGGCAAGTTACTTCACCCGGTTTGCCTCAGTTATTCCATCTATAAAAAGGAAATGACAAACCACGCCAGTATCTGCCGAGAAAACCCCAAGTAGCATCATACCTAGTCATGACTGAAATGACTCAACAACTATAAGCTAGTGTGTTCAATTATTGTTGGACCAATCCTTTGGTGGCTGTGTGGCCGCAGATAAGTCATCTAACCTCGATGACCTTTACTTTCCTCTTCTGTAAAATGGGGCTTCTGTAGTTCTGACCTTACTAAATGCATGTGACGGGGATCAAACGGGATCATTCTGATAAAGCATTTTGCAAATCTAAAATATCATAGAAATGGTAGCTATTATCATCAACGTTACTATAATAAGTTGAATTTTTAGAGTTTACAAAGTACTAAAGGTGTGATTTGGGGTTTACAAAGTACTTTCCTCACAAAGCCCCCTTGATATGAAAGTGTGACTTCAAACCCTTCCTCAGACATTAGTTAACTCTGCGGCTCTGGGCAAGTTACTTATCATTTCTGTGCCTTGGTTTTGTTATCTGTAAAAATGGAGTTGGATTTGCTGTTCCCTTTATCAATCTGGTGATTGAATCACTTGTCATAAGAATCACCAAACTGATAAATCACAGGGCTGATAATGTTCCCTTCTCACCCACTTCCAGCAGGCAGGTGCTTGAGGATTGTCCCATCATATATTCTGCCTTGTCCTCCAGATTTTAACGAATGACTTTTTAATTCACAAGATTTCTACTTGATCCATCAGCATTTCACTCCATGATAGAAAATATTGAAATATAAAAATACAAAATGAAGATATGAGAAGTTATTTGAGAGGCAATAGGATTACAATATAAATAGAGAGCTAATTTCAGAACCAGAAAGACCTGGATACAGGCTCTGCCCCTGCTATGTTCTGGCTATATGACTCTGGATAAGTCTTATGACTTTTTATCCTATCTGTCTCCCCCCCTCCCCAACTCTCCAAGACTCTAGATCCCCATCTGAGATTTACATTTGTAAAAGGGAGTCTTCTTACTAGGGTTATCTACAGCAATGAAATTACAGGTCCCGCCCCACCCAAATTGAAAACATTTCAGTGACAGTGACTCATGAGTCACTGTCCCCAACACTGCTCAGGAGAATGGAATTAGAGGCAAGGCAGTGACAAAAGTTGTGTTAGACCAAAGAGGGGAGAGGGAGGTGATTTCTCAAACTCTGTCTACTGTAGAATATGACCTTGTAGAGATCAGAAGAGGTTCTAGTCCTTAGAGACAAATTTATTTGAAAATAATATATTCCTTGAGTATGTTTGGAATATATGGGTCCCCCCTCACTGGTAGTGTTCATGCAGAGGCTGGAGACATTGGCTGAGGGTTTTGTAGTACATTCCATTGTTCAGGTAAGGTTGTGCCCATTGGACTCTGGGGTCCCTACCCACACTGAGATTCCACAATAATCATAAGAAGACTTTTTGCTCTGCTCCCTCATCAACTGATCATTTAATTTAAACTAGATTTTTGTGTCAGCATGGCCTAGGGGATAAAAGGTGGGTCTTGGAGTCAAAAAGACAGGGGCCAAGTCCTGTTTCTGACAAATAGGGTGTCAATGACCCTGGACAAGCCCTCCATCACCCTCAGTTTCCTCATCTATGAAACGGGTGTACTGATAGCACCTAACTCTCAAAGGGTTGTCTGTGAGGATCAAAGTTTCTTCGAGACTTTCCTCCCATTCCACCTTTGACCTAACTGGAAACACAATGCCCAAATTAGTTCAAACTGAATTTCAGGTTGAGCCTGTCCCCTGATTTCCAGCCCTAATAGAAACCATGTCTCATTTGAGGATGTTAAAACATCCCATTCACCAAAACTTAAAGCTTACTCATTATAACCTGAATAGCTTAAAAGATCAAATGGGACCCATAGAAGGCTACACAGGACCTTGAAATCAAAGAACATGCACAATTATTTGCTCTGAAAACTTCTTGAGCCAAACAAGAGGAATTGTGCTTGCCTCATTTACAAAATTCTCATTTTTGCTAATTTATTGCCTTTGCACGATGGCTTCCCGACACAAACTGCATTTTTTTAAGCCTTATCTGCTCAAACTCTGCTTTAAAATACAGGGAAAATATTCAGACCACACATCCATTCTATGGTTGGGTCAGGGTATTTTTTAGGGGTGGTGGTGCATGGGCAGGGAGTTATTCGCTCTTATTTCAAAGGCGGAAATGAGAAGTGTCAGAGGGTTTCTCCTATGGGGGAGCATGTGTGGGCATGTACATATATTCATATAGGCTCAGTGTTAGCCTGGGAAGTGAATTTGTTTGAATTCTTGGTTGTTGCTTCTCTTCTTTGGAAGAGGATGCCTCTGAGATGTCCTTCCATGTGGAACCTCAAGAATGATCCAGTATATTCCCAGATCTAAACAGCAATCCCTCCTCTAAAATCCCCTCCAAAGTGGGTCATCTACCCTCTCCTTGAATACTCCCACTAATAGGGGGTTCACTACCCCCACAAGGAGTCTATACCATTTTTTAATGCTCTAGTAGTTAGGAAGTTATTGTTGTTGTTTTTCTATATATTGATCATAAATCTGATTTTTCCTCCTTAACATGCTTAATTCTATCCCCCAGTGTGAAACAAAAACACATCTAGTTCTTCTGAATAGCAGTTTGGGGCAAGGAAATGAGACCTGGGCTCAGTGGACCCCCTTTGACAGTTACTAGCTGTGTGATCTCAGACAAGTCATTTAACACTATTAGCCTTGGCTCCTCCACCTGCTAAAAGAGGGAATTGGGTTGATGATGATGATAGCTACTATTTTTTAATATGTATTATATGCCAGACACTGTGCTAAAACCTTTATAAATGTGATCTCTCTTGATCCTCACAAAAACCCTGGATGGTGGGTGCTGTTATTATCCCAGTTTTACAGGTGAGAAATCTGAAGCAAACAGGGTTAAATGATTTGCCCAGAGTCACGCAACTGATGAGTTTCTGAGGTTGGATTTGAACTCATGGCTCCCCTACTCCTGGCCCAAAGCCCGGGGCACTGTGACGCCCCCTAGCTGCCCTACCTTGATCCTAAAAAAGGAGGCATTCTGGCACGGAAAGTCATTCTGATCCATATTGGCTTTGGGGAAATCATTTAACCTTCACAAGTCTCAGTTTACTTTTCTTTAAGAAGAGAATGCTGGACTAAGTGACCTCTGAGGTTCCTTTCAAACCAAAAGCTATAATCTTATGATGAAGACCAAACTCTTTTTGGGCTTCATTTTCCTGAACTGTAGAATGATGTGATTAGGCTAGATGTCCCCCAAGACCCTTTGAATCCTAGAACTATGATCTTGAGTGTCCATGATAGAGTCAAAGTGCATGATGGACTTTCATCCTGGACTTTGCCATTTTATTCCTTTAGTGAGCCTGGGTCTCAGTTTCCCCATTTGTAAATTAATGGCATTGGACTAGACGAATTCCAGCTAGCTTATTGCGGGCTTAGATGATGTTTTGCCCTTGAGAACCTGAAGGACAATATTACAAGGGGAACGATGAGATGAGGACGTTGGGATTCCCAGTCCTCCTCCAGCAAATATGGCAGCTCACCGATCTCTAGTAGGGAAATGCTACTCTCTGACTCAGCAAAGGTAATGAAGACAGGAGAAGGGAATCTCTCTCTGAATGTTTCTTCCACCTCCTTGATTGTAAGAGTCTGCAAATCTCATGGAAATCCTCTCCCAATACACTTCTTGTTTTAAGAAAGAAAAGAGATTAACACAACACAATATCTATGTATCAAAACGTTTTATTGGTGAGTTTTCAGAAAATTATGCCATCTTTTCCCCTCCCCCAACCCTCAACCAGGGAAGATTCTGGATAAAATAAATGTGGAGGTATCTTCATGTGAGAAGGAATAGAATCAAATTCCAACCAAGGGGGTCTCAGCTGGTGTCTGAATTTCTGAGATGCTCTGCCATGCTAGAGCAAACCCTAATGGCCCCCGGGATGGGGTGTTTAAAGGATTTTGCAAAGAAGCTATGACGCAGACAGAACTACACAGTTCGGGAGAACTAGCTGAAAGGCCTCAGAAAATATTCATGAGTCCCAGGGGTTGGAATGGAATTAAGTCAAATTGGATGAAGGATTGAAAGAGACTTGGTCTGGAATTCATGCCTGGACCAGGGTTGAATGAGCCACCTTATATCATGGAAGTAATGAGGATGCTATCACTATTGCTGCGATAGAAAGAGGACTGGACCTAATGTCAGCAGATACATGGACTCAAAATTCCAGCTCTAGTGCTTATGACTACTGTGATCCTTTGCAAAGTTTTCTCAACCTTCTAGGCCTGAATTTTACCACCTATAAAAATGGGTACAGTAATATTTGTACTACCTACCATCCAAGTCTACTCTGAAGAATGTAATTCAAAGGAGGAAGAAAGAAAGGAAGGAAGGAAGGAAGGAAGGAAGGAAGGAAGGAAGGAAGGAAGGAAGAAAAGAAAAGAAAGGAAGCAAGAAAGAGAAAGGAAGAAAGGAGAAAGGGAGGAAAAGATGGAAGGGGAGAAAAGCACCCTCTTATCACATAAACACAGTCAAGCAAAACATGTTCCCACATTGGTCATGTCCAAAATAACAATAGAGTCAGGACATCATTGTTTATAGCTTGGCCATGACATTTATTGGTCCTATGCTGCCCTGATCAAGTCAATGAGATAATAGTTGTAAGGTGCTTAGCAAAGTGACTAGAATAAACAATTACTTAATAAATGCTTGTTTCTTCCTTCCTTCCTTTATTCCTTCCTTCCTTCCATCCTTCCTTCCATCTTTCTTTTTTTGAGCTATTCATCTATAAAATGGGGATAAGGACGTTGGCAGAGCTTACCTCACAGGTTATTAGTAGACCTGACTCATTTCTGGAGCAGGAAAAACTAGAGTCAATCAAATAGTTTCTTAATTCACAGGACTTGGGAGAGTCAAGAGCCCTCCCCCCCAAAGGCTACTTCCAACTCACCTTTCATATATTTAATTTTAAGTTTCTTTATTTATTTTCCCCTCCATCATTTGTTTTGTTTGAGAAAAGCATGCTACAATTATTAAAGTACTATATAAATGTAAGCTATCAGAAAGATGGTGGGGTAAAAGAGGAAGAGAAAGAGGGAGGAGAGAGGAGAGAGAGAGAGAGAGAGAGAGAGAGAGAGAGAGAGAGAGAGAGAGAGAGAAGAGAGAGAAGAGAGAGAGAAGGAGAGATGGAGGGAGGAAGAGAGAGAAGAGGCATTGATCTCCATTGGTAGAAGAAATTTTTTTATTGGGAGCTCCCTATATCAATGAAATCACATATCTGATCTAAGAAAGAAAATTGTCATCCTTCCTGAGACTTTCTCTATTCTTATATTTAGTTTTCCTGCCTGCCCATTTTGTTCATTTGGTCCTCAGTTGATTCCTAACTGATAGTCCCAGTAAGTGCAGGGGTGTGATGCCCCCATGCTCAATAGTCATGGGTGTGGTATGGCACACAAAAGGCTAATGTCTCCTTTAAACCTTTTCATCCCCTCTTAAACCTTCTGTGGCTCCCCTTACCCACACCCTCTCAGCTTAGATCTTTGCCTCATATTTCACTGAAAAAATTTAGGGCATTCATCAATAGTTATCCCTTCTCCCCTCTACCTCGTCTCCTATCACCGATATGGCTTCTGCCACTCTCACCCCTGTCTCACACGAGGAGGTGGCCTTACTCCTTACTCCTTACCAAGGCTAACCCCTCTAGGGGCTCAAGCTATCCCACTCCATCTTATAACTTCCAACAGATTGCCTTCTCTGTCATCTCCACTTTAGAATTTATTTTCAATCCCTCCTTGTCTACTGAATCCTTCTCCATTGCCTACAAAAAAGCCCATGTCCCCCCCCCCCCCATCCTCAAAAAACCTTCACTTGTTCCTCCCAACCCTGTTACTTGTCCTCTTAAAACTCTTCTGACCTTTGGGGCTAGATTTCTGGAGAAAGCTGTCTATAAAAAGTGTCTACACTTTCTCTCTGCTCACTTTCATCTTAATCCCTTATAACTTGAATTCTAATTTCAGCATTCCACCAAAATTACTCTCTCCCAAATTACCAATGATTCCCTAGTTGTCAAATCTGCTCACCTAGATAGCAATTAGTTAATAAGTATTTCTTAAGCACTTATTGTGTATCAGGTACTCTTTTAAGTGTTAGAGATACAAAGAAAGAAAAAAGGAAAAGAAAATCACGGTACCTGCCCTCAGGGAGCTCATAGTCTAATAGGGAAGGAGATGACATGTAAACCAAAATGTTCGAACACAATATATACAGGATAAATTGAGGGTAGTCTCTGGGGGAAGGTACTAAGCCCTAAGACTAAAGAAGAGTAGGGAAGGCTTTTTGCAGGAGGTGAGACTTTAGCGGATTCTTGAAGGTGCCAGGGAAGCCACGAGTTAGACCATCACTGTCTACCACATTTATGCACTCACTGAGAGGGCAAAGGAGAAGCCAAGGAAAACACCAGCTGAGGAAAAGCCCAAGATCAACAGGGCAACCTCATGGCTCAATGTGTAAGGAAGGAAACCAGCATCCTCCAGGAAAAACAAAAACAGTGCTGCTGAATTGGTTTTGGACAGTCAGGTATTTCATCTTGCTATTAGGACCCAGAACGGGGAAAGACCTGGAAGGCACTGGGCTCATTTGGTAAACTGGCCATGAGAACCTTCCTGGAGAGGGTAACTCAACTCCTCCAGAGCTGTTAATAGCCACAGATGTCATGGCATTTTCCATTTCTTTACCATTAAAATGAGCATGTCTTGCCCTAGGATAAAGCCTGCCTAGGAAAAGCTTGGCATTGAGCAGCAGTATCAGCCCTGCCCTGAAAAAACAGGGCTGAGGATGGCTCTGCCCAAGTTTCTAGAGTTCTAGCAATGCTTAGAGTCAGGAAGCTGAATCTAGCCTTCACCATTTATTAATTTGATGAACTCAGGGCAAGTCGACTAACATAAAATGAAGGGGATGATTAGATGCACTGTAAAACCCTTGCCAACTCTTAATCTATCATCCTGTTTCTTCTGATTCTAAATATTGGTAGGAAGTTGGGGGAAGTGAATGAATTTCCATGTTAACAAACTACAAGGAAATCCCTCCTCCCTGTTCATCACATCCATTTTGATAGTTATAGACCAGAAAGTCAGTTTAAAAATATTTTTAGATACATGGATGAATTTCTAAGAGTTTGAGATGATAGTTTTGAAGGGGAAAGTGAGGGGAAAAAACAACTTTGAAATAGACTGCCTCTTTCATCTGGAGACTGTGAGTTGGGAAGAAGGATCAATGGATTTTGAATTATGGAAAAAAGCAAGGGTCTCTCCAGTTTTCCTTCCATTAGCCATCAGCTCTTGGGGAGTTAGGCCTAACAGGCACAGACATTTTTTAACCTAGTCAAGAATAAACAGGTCATAAATTTCAACTTTATGAGAATTATTTTTTTCCCCATCTTGAACTTGGTTCCAATAGCTTTTATCATATCCTTGAACTGTTCATCTACTAGAACATAGTCTGGTTGAATCAGCTCCCTCTATATCTAAATATCTTAGATATGACACCTTTATCAGATATATTTCCTCAAAGATTTTTTCCTAGTTAACATCTCCCTTCTCATCCCAATTTGCATTGATTTTAGTTGTGCTGAAGCTTTCCAGAATTAATTGCCCTCCTTTTTCTAGCATTCACACTTGTGTGAGCACATGCCCATATCCACAGAGTACCTTCTACCTTGAATTTAGGACTATTGTACATAAAGTATCTTTGCAGGGGTGGAGGTGGCATTAATAATGTTAGACTCAGGGTGGCTAGGTGGTGCAGTGAGTAGAACACTGGCCCTGGAGTCAGAAGGACCTGAGTTCGGATCCAGCCTCAGACACTTAACGCACACACAAACAGAAACCTAGCCGTGTGACCTTGAGCAAGTTCCTTAACCCCAATTGCCCTCCAAAAAGCAAAAAAAAAAAAAAAAAAAAAAAAAAGTTAGACTCTCCTATCTGTCTTTCATTTTCCCCATCCCCACCACGAGCCCAGGGTTGCAGAGACATCTGACTCCAGAATATAGATAGAATGATCTTTCCTACTTAGCAGCCAACCATCTTATTTTTATTTATTCTTCTAATTACAAATCAAGAAACAGTGAGGAACACGTGGGTGTGTTGATGGGAGCCACAGATCTGAATAGTAGGGGGGCAGAGTAGGGAGAATAGCTTTAAAGATACATCTCTAGTCTGGTTCTGTCACCATAGCTGATATATTTGACTTATTTGAAAAGCCGTTTCAAAGACTTTTAAATCTAACAGCATGATTTCCCCTCCTTCACTCTCCCCACACAAAGTATTACACTTGGGGAAAAAAAAAAACCTTTCATGATCCTCTGTGAACCCACATAAATCCTTTATCTTAGGGGCCCTTATGCCATATGGTCCTTTGCTACTTTTCCCCTCTAAGGCAAAGACAAGCTTGATTTCGGCAGCTCAGCTTGGTTCCTTGTGTTTCTTCCCTGACTGCCTAGAAAGGTTTATTTTAGGCTGAAGATAACCATGGGCCTATTCTCTAATGAGAACCCAATAGCCCTCTCTCCATGCCACCTCATCTAAATGGTGATGGCGGAGGGAGGGAAATTAGAGGTGGGGGTCTGTGATGAGATGCTATCCAATAGGCCATCAAGATGGCCTTCATTTCACGTCATTCTTTATTTCTAGCATTTTAATTAAACAAAACCAAATCCCAGACACTTTTCTTTATTTCCCCAAAATGTCCCCTGACATCAGGTTAGACTTTTTTTAGACCACAAATACCATGAAATCCTGTACTATCTTAGGCCCAGCTCTGAAACATGGGTATATAAGGAATTTATTTTATTTTATTTTCTTAAAGGAGAGAGAGGGAGAGAGTGACTAAGAATACCTCACTGATATTTCTCCTTTATTTCCTTAAGGGGCAATAACCCAGTTGCAATGCGGCAGAGGGTACTTTCTTTAAATAGAACATTCTGATTCACAAGCACAAGAAGGAAATAAATATTTTCTTTTCATTTTCAAGAGACATCCACGAATAACCGGTTTCTTAAATAGTATTTTATCATCCACGTTTTTTTAAAGAAAAAAAAACCAAGCAGGAACCATAAGAAACCCACCCTTCAACCCAAGAATGGTTTACTTGTGACCTAGATATTTGAAAAATAGCATTAGGCTTGTCAGAATCCCGGCAGGATGGAGGCAGCCTACTGTCTTCCTCTGGAATGCAAGCTGGCTCCCTGCTCCTCCCCAGGCTGCCTCTGGGAACTGAGGGGCTCAAGAGACCTCTTTTCGAGGAAACTGATCAATGAGGATTATACATTAAGGGAATGTAACAAAGGCACCTTTAATCCTCCTGGCTCACCCCCTTGTTGCGTCTGGGCTTGGATGGGGCCGGGGATGGCCTTGTCCCCCGGCTCCCCTACCTAGCTAAGGAGACTCAGGATTTAAAGGGCCATTGGGCCAGGGTTTTCCATTAGTCTCTCTGTGCAATGCCCTGACTCAGTGAAAAGAACAGGAACCCTTCCCCCCCTCTCCCCTCAACACATGAGAAGAGATCTGAATAGGGAGTATCTGAAGTCAGTGAGACCTGTCTCCTGCCCCAGAAGCTCTCTAGCTTGGATGGTGCCCTGGGCAAGTCCCTTATGCTTATGCCCTTAGACTATAAGCTTCTTGTTTTAATTTTATTTGTTGGGTCTTTTTCCACTTTACAGGTTAAAAAACTGACATAATGGACATGTTATGTGATATAGACATAAATAAGTATATATGGGATATATACACAACGAAGATGGAGTAGTTCAAGAAGGAGGGTCCTGGAAGCTCTAGTGAGGGCATCAGGGAAGGTCTCTTGCAGAAGGTGGTATTTGAGTTGAATCTTGAAGGATTCTGAGAGGTGGCAGCCCTAGGCATGAGGGATAGCTGGTGCTGCCCTCTGGATCCAAACAGAATAAGTCTAAGACAATCCTTCAAATAATGATAGCTATCATATCCATAGGGCTTCCATCTACCAGCTACATGACTTGGAGTTAGTCATTTAGCCTGTTCAATGGGCTTAATGATACAGATAGGGTTGTTGTGAGGAAATTGCTTCATACACCTTAAAGCAGTGTGTGTGTGTGTGTGTGTGTGTGTGTGTGTGTGTGTGTGTGTGTGTGTAGTACGCTGGATATTTCATGGATGGGCACCTTCTAGTATCAAAGCCACTCCACCAAAGGAGTTCACCTGAAACTTACAGGTTTGAAGAGTTGTTTGGGGGGCATTGAGAGGTTGACTGACTTACCCAGGGTCACACAACTGTTATGTGATAAAAGGCAAGACCCAAACCCAGGTCTCCCTAGCTCCAATGCTGCTGCCTGAGTTGTGTCCTTTATCAATACTAAATGTGGGTTGTATTACAGCCTGCCTGTTTGTTGTTGTTTGGTCGACTACATGACCCCATCTGGGGTTTTCTTGGCAGAGATACTGGAGTGGTTTGCCATTTCCTTCTCCAGTTAATTTTACAGATGAGGAAACTGAGACAAACAAGGTAAAGTGACTTGTCCAGGGTCACATAGCTAGTAAATATCTGAGGCTGGATTTGAACTCAGTAAGATGAGTCTTCCTGACTCCAGCCCAGCATTCTATACACTGTGCCATCTAGCTGCTCCATTCCCATTTTACAGATGAGGAAACTGAGGCAGACAGCAGTTAGTTGAATGTAGTCATAAGACCTGGGTTTAAATCCCCTCTCAGCCATTTGTTGCCAGGAGAAAATCACTTTCCCTCTTTGGGCTTCAGTTTCCTCACCTGTCAAATGAGAGAGTTGGACAACATAGTCCATTCCAGTCTGTGTTCCTATCACCCCTAGGCTGACACTGGTAGCCCTGATCACTTTGGAGGATCAGATGAGCTGTCCCTACTTTCCAGGCCAACTCAAGGCTTATTAAGTAATTGTCCAAAGGTCTGAACTGCAGCCCTCCCTTAAGCAGAGACCAAATTCCACCCCCTTCCTCTTCCCTCCCTCCACCCACTCCCAACACCAGAGCATGCTTATCAGAAATTCTTTTCTGTACAGAAGTTTATGATCTGTCACCTTCAAAACTTCTAACTTTCCTTGAGTGTATTACAAACCACAGTGTAATGGAAAGAGCCAAAGATTCTGAGTCAAAAGACTTGGGCTCGAATCTCTGCTTTGCTTCTTACTGCCTGTGTGACTTTGGGTGACTTACTTAGGATCAGTCATTCTGTTTGAACAAATTCACAGGCTCATCAGATCATAGATTTTGAGTTGGAAGGGACCTTAGCAGTCGTCATTTTCTCTCATTTTACAGATGAGGAAACTGAGGCAAACAGAGTTAAGTGACTTGCTTCGAGTCATCTAGGAAGTGTCCCAGGCAGGAGTCAAGCCCAAATTTTCCTGACTCCAAGTCCAGTGCTCCAGCCATTCCTCCACACTCCTTTTCTGAATCTTGGTTCCCTTGTCTGATAGCACGGGTCCCTTCAGCTTGAAATTCTAGAATACTAAATAACCTTTCCATAGCACTTGCAAGGTTGCAAACCACTTTCTCTGCATTATCTCCATGAGCTTCATAACAATCCAGTGAGGCAGCAGGTAACAGGTAACATTAATCTCATTTTACAGATGATAATGCTGAATCACAAGGTTGCCCACAGTTAGGAGAGGCAGGATGTGAATCCATAGCATCCAGAATTCAGATCTGGCATACTACTGATTACCATATGCCATGTTGCCTCACCCAATGCAAGTTTCTATGTCTTCATTAGTAAAGGGTGGGAGGAAGGGGGGAAGAGAGGAGGTATGAGACAGAGAGAAAAAGAGAGAAAGAGACAGAGAAACAGAGAGACAGAGGAGGGAGAGAGAAGAGAGAACATTTCTATATGGTATCCAAGAGCCAGTTATCCCTAATCAATGACTTTCCAGAGGGTATCTTTCTTTCTGCTGATTTTCTGTGCTTTAATATCTTGGAGCCTCAGTTTCTGCATCTGTTAAATGGGCATAATAACATACTACACTTTAGGATTGTTGTGAGGAAACCGTTTGATACATACTTTAAAGCACTATAAAAATATAGGATTCTGTGCGTTTTTGTTTCTGCATGTATATATATATATATATACATACATACATGATCACAACATACGTATGCACACTTATGTGCTTATGTGTTTGT
Source organism: Gymnobelideus leadbeateri (assembly GCA_011680675.1). Classification (NCBI taxonomy): domain Eukaryota; kingdom Metazoa; phylum Chordata; class Mammalia; order Diprotodontia; family Petauridae; genus Gymnobelideus; species Gymnobelideus leadbeateri. The sequence continues at coordinate 38,820 of WOXC01000366.1, forward strand.
TTAGTAGATCTGTTGTTTCATCTGTGAGTATTTACTAGTATCCAAGCCCCTCTATCAAAGCAGCTCAGGTTTCCCATATTTCCTAGGAGGCAAGCAGGTCCCAGGACTTATGGGAAAAGTGGAGGCAGGAGATATGCAGTTGGAACTGGAAAGATAGAAGAGATTCCCAGATGGGAACTATCCTGAACAGTTTTCTTCCCTTTGATATTCCCTTTAGGAATCTCGAGGGCGGATACCATGTTTTGTCATTCTTTGTATCTAGGGCTTGGACATATAAATACTTAAAAGATGCTTGTCAATTGACTGACAAACAGACTTAGGTGTGGTTAACATTGGCAAACTCAGGTAGTGTGTACAAGTTAAAAAGGAACATCTTTCCTAGACAGAAATCCACTTATGTATACAGCACAAGACACAAATTGGCTCACCAGTCAATCAGTTGCCTGGCATGGTAATGCATTTCTGTAATGCTTGCTACTGAGGACATTGAGGCTGGTGGACCTTTCAAGCTTGGGAGTTCTGAGCTGTAAATAAAGTGGATAAATTAGTCAGGTGTCCTCTCTGAGTCTGGACCATGGGGTGCCTCTTGGAGCAGTAAACCACCAAGCTGCCTAAGGAAGGATGTATGAAATGAGGTTGGAAACAGAGCAAGGCAAAGATCAGTACTGGGATTCAACCTGTCTGGGTGAGATAGGGACCCTCAGTCTTTAAAAAAAAAATCAATCAATCAACAGTCATTATTTCTTATCACTGTACTAGGTGCTGGGGTACAAAGATCAGATCTTGCCTTCAAGGAATTTACCTTCTATTGAAGAAACAAGTCAAAATTTTCTGTGGCCCCTGGAGGACAGAAATTAGACAAGGGATACAATAATCCCATTGGCTTTCTATTGGATCATCCCTGGGGAAACCATTATTTTAATTCTGGGTACAACATTTTCAAAATGTGTTTGCAAACTTCAGAACTCCACAATGGGACATGGGACAGACAGCGTTAGCCTATGTTCTTAGTTATATCTCCTGCTTGTCAGCTGAGAATCTATCCAAAGGGCATCTCCCAACCTTCCTTTTGTCTCCCTTTGAAGCCCAGCGCACATTGTCTGCAATAACACAATACAGGAGAAACTGAGGCAGATCGCATCAGTAGTGGCCTGTGTTTTGCTGCATTATAACCCCTGAGCCCATGGGTGACACTTGACTCTGGGAAGATAACCATTGGATTTTCCCCGGACTTGGTCAGGCTGGAGTGGGCAGAACTTTTCTTTCTTTCTCTGATCTGGAGTGGCGTGTTTCTCCACTCCGAGATAATGCCGGCTTTAATTGTACATCTCATTGTGTCATCCCTGCTCAGTCGTGTTCAAAAATACCTACATCCACTCCTTTCCCATTTAGGTCTTACTAAAGTCCTTTCCAGCTTATCAGCACAGTAATTTCATGAGCAGAGCTAAGATTTCTCCCATTTAGACCCAGGGCATTGTCTGTCGCAGCTGCTGCTGAGATAAACCCTCACCCAGAACAAAGTCGAAATGACCTTTTACAAGTAGAATCGGCCTTGTTTCCCTCCAGACTAATTTATCAGCCTTCATTTCAGCCCAGGAGCTCAGCGGAGGCCTGAAAGAACATTATGAAGACCGTGAATGGACAGAAGGATTAAGATGCTTGCCTAGTTTCCTCCTTTTTTTTTCCTTCTTCAACAGACACCTTCTGGATTTACTGAGATGTAAGCTTTAAATGACCCTAAGTGGGGAACCGACACAAACTTGGGGGGGCAGTGAGGAAAGAAGAAAGCAACCCAATATCCTCTACTCAAGAGAAGAACTGGCAAATGCCCACAAGGGCTCCTCCTATTCCAGCCTACATCCGGATACTACAGCGGCATGCCCTCTTCTCCCACAACTCCCCAGCTCATCCTTGCCTCCTCAGCAGCAGGCAGTGCTAGACCAGACTCTTGGGGCAAGCAAGAAAGCCACAAAGACAGAGGAGACTGCTCCTGTCAACAGAAGGAGAGGGGTAGACACGGAGAGACAAGAGAAAGGCAAAGAGAGAGAAGCAGGGGAGGGAGGGAGAGAAAACTAGAAAGAGAGAGAGAGAGAGAGAGAGAGAGAGAGAGAGAGAGAGAGAGAGAGGAGGGAGAGAAAGCTAGACAAAAACAGAGAGACAGACACACAGAGAAAGAGAGACAGAGACAAAGAGACAGACAAAGAGACAGAAACAGATAGACACAGAGAGACAGATAGACACATACAGACAGAAGGAAAAGAGTGAGAGAAGAGAGGAAAGGAGAGAAGAGGAGAGGAGAGGAGGGGAGGGGAGGGGAGAGGAGTGGAGAAATAGAGAAAAAAGGTGTAGGAAAATAGGGAGGGGAAAACATAGGTAGAGCTTGCAAAGAGGTGAATTTAGGTTTGATGTCAGGAAAAACTTCATAAGAATTCATGCTTCTTTAATAAGTACTTGTTGTCTTGAGTTACACTGAATTGAATTAGAGCCATCCCAGAATGGAATGAGATGGTCTCCTCTTTGAAGGTCTTCCCAGGAGCACTGAGCAACAATTTGTTGGGGATACTGTAGAGGTAATTACTTTTCTGTTCAGGTGACTGCTATGGTCTAAAATTCTGTGAAACTGGCTTCTGGAGATTGTATCCTGCTTGGTTCACATTGGAATGAGCTGGTCTCTTTCATTACCTATTGGAAACACTTCCATCTTAGAGAAAGACAGACACATATATGACTTGCACTTCATGAATTATGATGTTCAGGGAGGATGCTGGAGAAAATATTTTCCAGTTTGGGTTAATTTTTTTTCTTGATTCCAGGTAAATTATTTAACTACTGCCCTCATGTCACATACTATATGACCCTCCCACACTGTTCTTTCATAATTTATTGAACATGGGGGAAGAGGAGGAAGGAAGTCTTTCCAACACAGACATATTTATGCCATGTCATTTCTCAGAAATTCAGCAAATGATTATTACTCATGCCTTGACTTTTAAAAAGAGCTCTGGAGACATAGAAATTACTTAAATGATATAATTACAGATTTAAAGATGTACAGAACCTTGGTAGGCACGATCATAATCCTCACTTTACAGCTAAGGAAACTGAGGTTCAGAGAAGTTAAACAACAGGCTCATCAGATCATAGATGAATGTGAATGTGAACCACTCCAGGTCAGGGAACTGTTTTTTTTATTTTGTCTGTGTGTTCTCAGCACTTTTATGGTCCCTTGCACATAGTAGGGGCTTAATAAATGTTGGCCTAGAGGAGAGGGGAAAGGATGGGAGGGGAGGAGAGTGGAGGGGAGGAGAGGAGAAGGGGGAGGGAAGTGGAGGGGAGAGGAGAAAAGAGGACTGAGATAAGATCCTAGATCATAGAGAAGATAGAATGCTGTAACAGAGGAAGCACTGGCCTTCCAGAGAACCTGGATTTTAATCCCACCTCCAGAGTTTACTATTTGTGTGGCCTCAGGCAAGTCTCTTTACCTACCTGGGCCTTAGTTACTTCATTAGAAAATTGAAGGGATTTGATTAGATGCCTCTGTGGCCACTTCCAACTTTAACTATGGGATCCCATGGCCTGGGCCTCAGTTTCCCCATCTGTAAAATGAAGATGCTAGTCTAGATGACCTCTGAGGACCCTTCTAGCTTCAGATAAGTTGTTCTTAACCTAGGGTTCACTGATTCCTCCAGAGTTTATGAACTTGGGATTTAAAAAAAATATTTTGCTAACTATATTCCAATGCCGTTGGTTTCTCTTCTAATCCTATTTATTTTAAATCCTATGTATTTAAAAACATAAGAGTCCATGGACTTCACCAGACTGCCAAAAAGGCTGTAGAAAGGGCTGATCCCTCGATATTTATCTATGATTCTATGATTTAGGAATGGGAGGAACCTTCAGACCCTCTAATTCAAAGCCCATATTTCAGCTGGCAATACAGAGGTTGAGAGGGGTTAAGCAACTAGCCCAAGGTCCCATAAAGAGTAAGGTATTACATTCAGGATTTGAACCTAGAACATCCTCCTCCAAATCCATCATCTTCCCATTACACCACACCAGCAACAGTAAGTCGTATTTTTTGCGTTTTCTAATTTACTCCATACTTTTAATTTACTTTAGTTCTTCCAAGGGAATGTCTGTATCAAGATTATTGTACCTATTTTAAAGAAGAGGGAATTGAGGTTTAGTTAAATGGTCCTGATTTGAGTGTTCAATTCAGCTATAATGCAAAATGAGAGATTTCACATCTCCTCTGTTGCTGACCTTCCTTGTCAGCATCAGGTAACTGAAAGCCTTTAAGACTTTCTGCAGCTATCTAATCAAAAACCATAAAGGCTAAACAGTGCTGTCCCGATCTCCCAAACATCTTCCATCTTCAGAAGGAGATGATGAGAAGGAGGCATTGTGCCAGAATGCCTTCCCTCTAAATGAAAGATGGAGGCATTGTTGTTTATCTCCTTTGGAGATCCCAAGTGCCTCTTCATCTAGCTGAGTTAAGAGACCACACAATGAAGACAGCACACTGTCTGAGGTTTCCATGTGTCTCCCTGAGATGTCTTTGGAGGCAGATCCATATAAACACAGTGAAGGTTCATTTTCAGGGTAGAATGAACAAGACGACCAAGGGAATTCTGTACTTCTGGGTCTGTTGCTTGAGGGAAATGGTTAAGGAGATCATGGGATCTTAAGTCTAGATTTAAGAAGGGACCTTGGATGCCCTTTTACAATGATAGAGACTGAGGCCTGGGAAGATGGAATCACTTGCTAAAGGTCATAGAATCATAAATCTAGCTCTAGAAAGAATCTGTGTTCCATCAGTCAGTTATGTCTGACTGTTTGTGACCCAGTGGAATTTTCTTGACAAAGATACTGGAGTGGTTTGTCATTTCATTCTCCAGTGGATTAAAGCAAATACAGGCTAAGTGATTTTACCTATAGTCACACAGCTAATAACTGTAGGGTTCATAACCAGGTGTTACTGACTCCAAAACTTGCCTATTGTATCTGAAATGGTCCCTATCCATCATAGGATCATTGGTTTAGAGCTGGAAAAGAACTTAGCTGCCATCTCATCCAACCCCCTTCCCCCAACACACTTACCCACATAGAAATTTGCCCGCCTTCTATCACTTTATTGTCAATGCCCTAGAATACTAGATTTCAAGACAGAAGGAACATCAGGTCATACGTTTAGAGGGGGAAGGGACCTTAGAGGCCATATAGTCTAATCCCCCTGTTTTTATGAGTTAAGAAACTGCGGCTCAGGGAGGTTGAGGGCCTTGCCCAAGATCATACTGGTAGCATCATAGGACCAGAGTTCGACCTTGAACCAAGGTTCTCTGAACCCAGAGCCAGCATATGTTCTGGGTTATTATTCTTTCAATTGGCAATGAACTAAGCCTATGAAATTTAGACTCTTGGGAAGGAATCTTATTTGCTGTGGCTCTTCTGATGGATGGTGGCTACGTGACACCAGATGGGTCACACCTGGCAGGAGCATGTGATGGCCCTTAAACTTACACACATCTTCAAATCCCAAGAGAGCTGCGACCTACCCAAGCAAAGCCTTACATTTTAATTATCCTACCTTAATCCTCATGCTATCAGCCAAGGAGGGATGTACATGGTATGGTCCATGACAAATATCTGTGTCTATATTATAAATCCCAGGTGGGTCTTTTGAAGTTGTTTATCCTGCTCCTCCTCCTAATCACCACCACCACCACCACCACCATCATCATCATCATCATCATCATCATCATCATCATCAATCAGCTCATTCTAATTTTCTTGTTTTCTAGAATTCAGATAGAACCAGACCCTGGATAAGTTGCTTTCCTGCTGTTATTAATTTATATTTAATACTCTACAGACTATTGCAGTAGTAGACAAAATAACTTCTTTGGAGATGCATTTGAATAAAAATATCAGCATCTAAGCCCATCCCCTGAAAGGTCACAGAAAACATCATTGGTACCACCACAGGAGGAGTAGGTAGAACGACAAGGAGTCACGCAGGTGCTTCTTGCTTCTACGTGACTTTGATCTCCTCTGCAATTTTGAAACTTTTTATTCCCTAGAACATGGAGTTTATGAATATTTGATTATTCTATTTTGGCTAATCTGTTAAAAAGCATTCCTCTAGAATCTTATGGACCAGGGTGAAATATGGGCAACAGTTCTGTCTGGCATGATGCTCTGATTCTGATTCAGTTTATTTTTTGAATTCTCAAGGGTATTTGGAGTTAATTATAATTAATATGATCATTATATCAAGACAGTGAATTGTTTAGGAGGAAAGAGTAATTTTTAATTTCTTCCATGAAAGATACAATGCCGTGAAAACAACACTAATTGGAGCATCATGAATCCTGAATTCTAGTTCACTTACATGCTGTGTGACCTTGGACAGCTCCCTTCCCCTTTCTGGGTCTGTCTCCTTATCCATAAACTGAGGAGTTTTGGGCTAGAAAATTTCTAAGGACCCTCTTGTGAGGGTCTGGGTTACCTTGAACAAGTCACTCCCATCTCTGATTTTCAGTCTTTTTATCTCTCAAGTGAGGGGCTACATGCACTGATGCACACCTGCAATCCCTACTACTGTGAGCCAGGGGTGGGGAACCCGTCGCCTCAAGGTCCCATGGGGCCCTCTAGGTTCTCAAGTATAGTCCTTTGACTGAATCCAAACCTCACAGAACACAGAATAAAGGGCTCCATGTGACCTTGAGGCCACAGGTTCGTCACCCTGGTGTAGGCTAAGTCTATTGGACTGCATGAAGCTGGAAGTTCTGGGAAGCTGTAGGCTAAGCTGATCAAGTGTCCATACCAAGTCCAGCACCAATATGGGACAGAGAGGTCACAAGTTTGCCTAAGAAGGGGTGAACCAACACAGGTCAGAAATATAATGGGTCAGAGCTCCATCACTAGTGAGAGTGGTAGAGAGCTCCTTGAGGATGGGGAACATTCTTTTGCCTCTTTTTGTATCCCTAATGTCTGACACATAGTAGGTAGATAATAAATGTTTATTTGTGGACTGACAGATCGGACCTGTGAGTGGTCACTGCACTGAGTAAAAGACAGAGACCAAGTCTCAAAAACAAACAAAATCTCTAAATTGTGAAGTTAAAATTAGATCATCCCTAAATTCACTTTGAGTTTTGACATTTAGTGGTATTATATGAACACTGAATAATGCTTAAGGTCACTTGGAGGAGTAAGCAACAGCTCATATGAATTTAACAGAGGACAAAAGGGTATTTCTCTTCCAACCATTAACAGTTTTCTGATTTATTCTCATCTTTCAGCCTAAATATTCTACAAAAGCCTTTCCTGACTGCCCCATCCCACTGTTAATCATCTCCCAATTATCCTGTATATATCTCGTTCATACATAGTTCTTTTTGCATATTGTCTCCATCCTTGAGAGCAAAAGGGACTGCCTTTTGGCTTTCTTTGTAATCCCATTGTTTAGTACAATGACAAGCACACAGTAGGCACTTAAGAGATTCTTGTTGATTAATTGATCAGTTGATTGAAATGTTGAGTAAAATTTCATGCTTGTTCTCATCTGTCTCAGGGTTTTCTTAGCAACACATATTGTTTTTATGGGGACCTAGCACTGACCCCTCCCCATCCCTTACAAATCTCTCTTTCAAAAAGACATGTTGTGAATACATTCCAAACAACCAGAAAATGGATACTGTGTAGTCACCAGGGCAAGTTCTGAAGGAGTTTTGATTCCATATATTCCTTTATAAAGAGTAGTGCCAATTTACTGGAGATGGTGGCAGCACCCAGATGGTAAAATCAGGATAGCATGGATTATAATTTATTACCTGTGTTAGTCATACAGATAATTTATCCACACTCTACATTTTCCATACTGCTCTCTCTCTCTCCTTTCTGGGCTATGTTTTCACTAGACTGGCATTTTCCTACTCTGATGAATTAACTGTCATTTGAAGTTACTGAGATAAATCAAAACAAATGGATAGGGTGTTCTATATTGACTTTCTCCCCCCAATGATTCTCAAAGCCACTTTCTGAGACCAGGGCTGCTGCTGGTGCCTTCTCAGGATTCTAAAGACATTTATAAAGAAGAGGGAGGGATTGTGGGACACAGCCATCAGGGTGGTAGGCACTTATTAAATAATTTGGCTTTAACTATCACATCATTTAAGTAGCCAATGACAAAGTATTTGAGCGAATTTTTCATTTCTGTAAGGGTTTTCTAACAGACTGCATTGGCAGGTGGGGCCAGATATAGGGAAAGTGAATAATGAAAGAGTTATAAATCCAAGTCACCAAACCAATGACAAGAGCCATTTCCCCTACTTAGAGTATTTAAAGTTATTAGCCCTCAGAGATCAAATATATGCATATAGTTTTTTTACAGGTAGACTGGAGAAGCATCACAGAAGCTTGGGATTTCCAAGTTAGAAGGGCCCTTGGATACCACAGAATCGTTCCTATACCTGAAAAAGAATTCCTCTATACAACATGTCTGAGAAATGGTCATTTAGCCTTTGCCCAAAGATTTAGAATGAGGGGAAATTCTCAAAATTCTGAAGGAAATCTTCCCCTTTGAGCCCAAAATGTACCTATTTGTGAGTTCTCCCTGGCTCTGCCCCTCTGGGGCCAGGCAGAACTAGTCCAATCTCCCTTCCATGAGAAAATGGTGATACTTAAGGACTTAAAGTCTTCTCTTCTTTAGGCAGCTAGGATACAGCACTGGGTCTGGAGTCAGGAAGACCCGAATTCAAATCTGACCCCAGAAACTTACTGGTTCTGTTTGCCTCAGTTTTCTCAATCGTGAAATAGGGATAATAGTAATAACAGTGAGAATCAAATGAGGTCATATTTGTAAAGTGCTTAGCATGGTGCATGGCACATAGTAGGCTCTTCATAATTTTTTTTACAAATAATATGTAAATATATTATATATAAATAATAAATAATATACAATGATGATATAATGATATATTACATATAATAAGTAATGTAATAATATATAATATAAACATAACACATATCTATAATGTGTAATATTATAATATATAGTTAATATATTATATATAATGTTATATATAAATAAATAAATATAAATAAATCTCTTCTCCTTTCCCCACTAAAATAAACAGTTCCAATACTTTTCATCTGTGCCGATGTGAAATAAATGTAAAGCCTTTTACTCTCCTGGTTGCCTTCTTATAGATGCTTTCCACACTGATAAATTTTTTGTTTGTTCAGTTATTTCTGTCATGTCTGACTCTTTGTGACCCTATTCAGGTTTTTCTTGGCAAGGATATTTGAGTGACTTGTCATGTCCTTCTCCAGCTTATTTTATACATGAGACAAATAGGGTTAAGTTGACTTACTCAGGGTCACACAGTTAGTAAGTGTCTGAAGCCAGATGGAGTCCTGGCTGGGCCATCTATCCACTGTGCCACGTAGATGCCCAAATTAATAAATAAATGCTTTCAAATGTAATGCCTAGAACTGAACCCAATGCTCCACATTTGGTAAACCTAAATGCCACCTTCTAAGGACACTTTTCCTTATTCTCTCTCCCAAATGCTCAAACCTTCCTTTCAAAGACTGCCTTCCTTCTATTTTGCATGGATTTTTTATGCACCTGGTTGTTTATTACCTAAATGCAAGCTTCTTGAGGGCATGAGCCTAGTTTTTACCTTTCTTTGTGGTTTCCATACTTAGCATGGTGCCCAGGGCATAGTAGGTACTTAATAAATGTTAGTAAATTGTGTTGGATTGGATTGGATGCCCAACTCTTTGCTGTCTAGCCAATGCTGACCATCAGCAGTCTGGCCTTCTTGGTTTCCACATCACATTGTTGACTCTATTATATTTGTAACCCCCAAAATTTGATTTAGATTGGGAGGATCTAAATTCAAATCATGACTCCCCTACTTATTATCTGTGAAAAAATTTTCAAGTTCTTAAGATTTCTCTGTTGTTGTTTTTTTTTTTCCAGGAGAACTTTTGTCTAAGTTGTACCTTTCCCATCTTTTATATGTGAATTGATTGATGTAGGGAGAGAAGGCTTGAGGATATCTGAAATTGTGATTAGAGAACAGAGTCCTTTGAAATGTAAATGTAGCAGATGGATTCTCTTTGCAGGAATCATTATTTCCAAGGTCCATTGGTTCAGTCCATTCACTGGACCAGGTCACTGGACCAGAAGCAGTGACAAAGGGCAAGAAAATAACTGGTTGAAATTCCATGAGTTGACATATGTATTAAACATGGAGCTAATAAAATATGTCAGGGGATTTTTTTTTTTTGTTATGGTTAGCATTTTCGTCAATCCCAAACAAGAGCCTCCCAAAATCACAGAGATAGAATTCGGTTTGGCCTGAGTACGATCTCCCAATTTTGATTTCATACAGACAGAATTTCCTGTTCATTCTGTCTTCCATGGCCTCTGTGGTATATGCAATACATTAAAGGAATGGCTGGCAAGGAAGAATAGGATTGGATGTTTACTCTACATGCGTTGGGAAGGTCTTTTGTTGTTGCTGCTGCTTTTTTTACAATCATGTTCTAAACAAGGGAAAATTATTTGAAGATTAAACAATATAGCAATATAGCTTTTCCATTTTGATGGGGGGGGGGGGGGGGAAGAACTATCAGTTCCAAGCAAGACTCTAAAACAAAGGAACTTGAATAAACATGACTCAGTGGAACAAGATCCATTTGGGATTAAAAGGCTTGAATCTGGAACCTACTCTGTCACTTACTACCTGTGTGACTTAGTTAAGTGATGATTTCTCAGTGCCTCAGTACCCTCATCTGTAAAATGGGTTAGACTAGACCCTCCATCTCTAGATCTAAATCTACAAAATTGGGGTATATAAATAGATGACCTCTTAAGGTGCTTTTGCTTTAAAACTATTATCTTAGGAAATTTTCAAACCAGGAGGGTTTTGGGCGGGGGTTGTAGAGTATAGTCTAATTAGAAAAATAAAATTCAGTTGTCATATCATTATCAAAATGCATTTGCAAAACACCTACTATGTGTCAGGCACAGGTGTTTCAAATACCAAAATAAAAATAGAAAGATACAATTCTTATTCTCCATTACATGAGTAATACTTCTATATTTTGGTGGTTATTAAACTCTAGTCTTGAGGTGAGTTCAGAGCAACCATAGATTTAAGGCTGGTGTGGCCTTCAAGATCTCCATGTTCAATGCCCTCATTTTACAGATAATAACAGGAGAGATGAATTCTTGTAGAGAATGGAAGGAAGGCTAACCCTGAAGTCAGGAAAACCTGAGTTTGAGTCCAGTCTCTGACATATATGAGTTTGTGATCCTGGATAAGTCTCAGTGCCTCAGTCACACACTGAAAACCAGCCATCTTCAACATATCTGAAACAAGCCCTATCTGTCATGGAATCATAGGTGTGGATGGGCTGGGGACTAGGTGTCCTCAAAGCTTCCTTCAAGTTCTATGCCCCTGGCTCTCATGGTATTTTTTGTTAGTGCCTGGGGGTTGCAGTCCCCAAAGCCAGACTCAGCGACCTCTGATGCTGATGTTGCCTCACCTTGAACAGCCTGGAGAAAGTTCCATTCAAAAAATAAAAGGTTAAAAAGGAAGGGAGAGTGTGCAGGGAAAGGGGATAGAGAAGGCCAGCCCACTCAGCAGTAGGTTAATTGGAGAATGGAATACCAGTGTCTGTGCAAGACTACAGTTCCTTGGGACAATGTCCTAAAGAGGTCCCAGCCCGGGATTGTTAGTGAATTAGCTGAAGTCAGAAACCCCCTGAATGAAGTAAAGTGGAGGGGAAATGAAGGTTAGGGTATAATTCAGTCTCAATTAGGTGGGCCATTCACTGGGGCTGAAAGGCCTCTGAGCTTCCTTTCTTGAAGAATGGGGAGGGAAGCAAACTTTTGTTTGCTCAGGGGGTGAATGGCTGATTTTTTTTTTCAGGGATAGATTTACCTACATCCAGGGATATTAGGAGAGGTGGGAAAGGCAGAATTGGAAATAATCCCCATGTCACAAGCAGGAGTGACAGCAGACACAATACAGGGGAGTGTCGGCAAGGCCCAAGTCTCCTGCTTCAAATGCCTTAGGGACTCTTGGAATATTTCATTATTGTGGAGAAAGTTAGTCCAATAGATTTAGTTTATACATTACATATTGAAGTTGCCCATGTGTGTGCACACATATACAAACATATATATGCACACATACGCATACAAAGATGTGTCTACACACATGTATGTCTGTATATAAGCATACACGCAAATATAAGTGTGTACAAATATACATATATGCATACATATATACATACATGTATTCATTATCCAGCCTTGTCTTGAATATTTCCAATAGTGAGAACTTATCACCTCTCATATGTGCATGTGTGCATATACACACACAAATATATAGATATACACATATAATATTTACCCACATATATAAGGCACACATTTACACACAAATATATATGTGTGTGTTGTTTATATAGTACATATAACATACAATTCCTATGTGTATGCAGGTTTATGAGTAAATTATGGAAACATTATATCTTATTGATATATTAGAAAAAAACATTCATTCATACACATACATGTCTTTGCCAAACAATACTAGTTCCCCTTTTTACAATGAAGCCCTTCCTCCCCCCCTCAAGGTATTAGTGCTCTCCCCTCTTCCCGAAACTCCTGGCAATATTTTACACTTTTCTTTAAATATGTATTTTTTATTACCTTGGGTTTATGTTGTGTTCAGTGTGGTTCAGTCAGGAAGATCTGAGTCCAAATCCTGCCTCTGACATTTACTAGCTGGCAACAACCTTAGCTAAATGACTTAGCTTCCTGATGATAACTGACCAGGGATCCTGAGGTTTGGAGGATGGAGCAGGGAACTGGGTTGAACCAAAGGGCTTCTGAGGTGCCTCTCAATTCTAAAATTCTGTGAATTGGGGAGTCAGCGAGTGAATGGATCAAGATCAAGCTTGGTTAATCCATTAAAATACATAAACGCACACACATACACGTAGCCATGCATATACACATACATGTACAAATACATGCGCATATAAACTCACATACACATACCTACATATATAACAACAACAACAAGAATCAAACCCTCCCAAGTCCCCCTTAGTGCTATCTCTACTGTCACCCACAAGGCTGCCCAACATGGCTCACCCAAGCAACCCCAGCCCTCCAACCCCTTGGCAGAACATGTGACAAGAAAGATGAGAAACGACTAAGTACCTCACTGAGTTGAAAGGTTTGGATGTTGTCCTGAAATGGTCAGCCCAGAGTATCTAATTTACTAATTTTTTTAAAAAATCGCCTATTCTGAAGAAAATCACCTTCCCTTGTTTCCACTCCTCCCCATGAACCAGAAGTCAAACCACTAGGGACTTCCCATCAGTCAATTAGAAAATATTTAGTAAGCACCTACCCTGAGCTCTCCTACCCTGGATCTCAGACACAATCAGAATTAAACCTTTAACAGGCTCCCGAGTTCCAAAGCCATTCTGTAATTCACCCGCTCCAGGGCTGTGCCTTTTTTCACTTTGTTTTGTTTTGTGTTGTGTTTTTTTTTCCTCTCCTGCTCCAGTCTGAACTCTCTAATCTGGGAGTATAATTATAACCCAGAACTGAGATTTAGTTGGCACTAGTTGGGGGCTTGGTCTGTGTCTGAACAACAAAATCTAACTGCATTTACTTATTCCATCTGGGAACAAGGAGGTTGGGAAAGACAGAGATAGAGCTATAACCAGGGTGGGGTAATTGGTACTTGTCCCAGAGTGCCAACATTTGGAGTGGCCCAACAGCACTCTACTCCTTCAGTGGATAGAACCATCTGAGTTCAGCATCCAATTAGAACAATCAGTTAAAACAGGAAACTATCAGATGGAGAATTTCCTCTTTTCCTTGTGTCGATGTGAAGTATAATTATTCTAATTTCTCATCTCTCCAAGTGATGGGATTCAGAGAGAAATGGTCCCAAACAAGTTACTATCCCATTATTCATTTATGATTAACATTCTGCTTAATATTTCACTGCTGGATTAAATGCCCACTTTCTGGAGTTGAGTGAAAATTTGGGGATGTCAGCTCATCTTCTGTAGGCTCCCTCCATGCTTTTTTCTGGGACAGCTCCAGCAGCTGAGGGGACCATGAAGATCCTCAGCTATTTCCAATGGTTCCCACATGGTTTTGATTTCTTCTGCTAGATCACTGAAAGCCTTTCCTTCTACCTACTTTGGAGGTTTTGAATTTGTGGCATGACAGAATCTATTAAAAATGTTGTTTTTAAATTTTTGGTGTGTCTAAGTTATATATTACTACTATTACCTTCCTCTCAGTTTTCTCATCTTTCTAGATGGAGTTCAGATACTGTAGAAATGGGACCAGGACAAGTGACTCTCCTGATGTTTTTCTCTTATATTTAATGTTCTATTGGTCATTTCTCAGATGGAAAAAATAACAGCTTTTTTGCAGTTGAATAAAAGTGTTAGGATCTAAGATTCTTCTCTTTTGGCTCCCTGAAAGCCTTTTTGGTACAACTCCAGTAGCAGACAGGGCAATAGGGAAGATACATACCTGTATTCTGTTCCCAAATGATATTGATCTCTTAGTTGGGGTAGACAAGTGGCACAGTGAACAGAGCACTAGGCCTGGAGTCAGGAAGACCTGAGTTCAAATCTGGCCTCAGACATTTGACACACTTACTAGCTGAGTGACCTTAGGCAAGTCACGCTTTGCCTTCCCCCCCTTCCAAAACACAAACAAACAAAAAACCTCTAAGGTATAGAGAAGATGCCCACCTTCAGATCCCCAGCCAGCTTCATCACCCACTTTAGATACCCGCAAGTCAACAGCCACATCATCAACAGTATGGGGGATAAATATTTAGTAACCTGCTCTCCAGAAAAAAAAAATATACACAGTCTACACTTTTAAGTTTAGTGTATATTACTAAAACTTTCTCCAACACTTTCTTCAGTCCAAATAATCAACAAAACAACAAACAAAGACCTGGTTTGTAGCATTTATGGATTTCTTAGGTATAAATGCTCATATTTTAACAACCAGCTCTTAGAAGCCTGTTCCAGCTGCCTCCAGCATATCCCTGGAGGGCAAATCTATATTTTTAAATTTCCATGGAATTTGGCATATAAGTTTTTATTAAAGCAATTAAAGTGTGTGTCTGAGTCAGGATGAGAACTAAAGGCATCCTGGAAAAAAGTGTCACCGCTATATCCACAGCATGCAATGTGATTTTTGATGTCAACAGATACCTGGGTTTATTTACCACCTCTGATACTAACTCACTGTCTCACCATGATCAAGTCTCTAATGCTTGGTTTTCTCCTTGGTGAGAGGAGATAATAAAAACTCCAGTCTTTACCTTACAAGGGTTTTTTGAGAATAAAATGACAATGTGGATGTCAAGTGCTCTGCCAACTTTAAAGTGGCATGTCAATGCTTCCTTTCCTCTCTCTCCCTTCCCCCTTCTTCTTCTTTACCTCCCTTCCTTCCTCTCTTCCTTACTTTTTTCCTTCCTCCGTTTTTCCTTCCTTCTTCCTTCCTTCCTACTTTTCTTTCTCCTTTCTTTCTTTCCTTCCTTCCATCATTTTCCCCTTAAATAATTATTAAGACACTATTAAGTGCAATGCCCTGGGCTAGTTACCTTGAGTGGGTGGGTGGTATGCTAGATGAGTTGTAAGATCCCCCCCCTCCTTTCCTAAGATTCTCTGGTCCAATGACTCCAGTGCACTGTAGCCCCTTCACTCCTAGGTACTAGACTGAGCAGAATGATGGGGACATTTGTTTCAGAAATCAGAGAAGTGAGATTTAGGTTGGAGTTGGAGGTGAGGAGTGGAGAAATTGTTCCAGGTTTGGGCATTTGATGTGGAGGAGAATCACTCAGAGGATTCTTATCTGGAATACCTAGAACTCAATGGCCTCTTCAATCCCTTCCAACTCTGAGATTCTGTGGTTCTAGAAGAAAAGAAAGGCAAAAGAGTCAGAGAAGGAGCCAGAGCCAGAACATGATTTCAGGGGCAGCAACCTTGAACTCAAAACAAGCTGAATGATGCAACCCTTTTTACTTTTCAGTCATTTTTTCAATTGTTTACAACTCTTCATTATCCCATTTGAGATTTTCTTGTCAAAGATACCTGAGTGGTTTGCCATTTCCTTCTCTAGCTCATTTGATAGATGAGGAAACTGAGGCAAACAGGGTTAAGTGACTTGCCTAGGGTCACACACCTAATACATATCTGAGGCCAGATTTGAATTCAAGAAGATGAAGTCTTCCTGCCTCTAGGCCTGGTGTCATATCCACTGCATCACCTCAATTCAGACATTAAGTCCCTTTAACATGGGATTTCTGCAACACAGTGGAAAGGATACTGAACTTGGTGTCAAAAGACCTGGGTTTGAATTCCAGTTCCAACACATACTAGCCATAAGACCTTAGGCAGTATACCTTCGCTATAGTGGCCTCAGCACTCTTAACATGATTATCCAGACTTTGTTTGGAGATTTCCAACAAGAGAGAACCTATCACCTCTCAAGCAGCTCAGTCCACTTAGAAAGGGCTCCCATTATTAGGAAGTCTTTCCTGACATCAACCATCCATTTTCCTCTTTGTAATTTCCAATCCTTGGTCCTGTTTCTACTCTCTGAAGTCAAGCAGGACAAGACTAGCTCTGTTTCCACATGACAGTCATTTATGTGGATGTGAAGATGGTTATCATGTCCCCTTCTCCCACGTGGCCTTGGGCAAGCCTCATGCCCTGCGGCAAGTTATTTAACCTGTCTAGATTTCCATTTCCTCATCTATAAACTGAGAGGCTTGGAAAAAATGACCTCTGTGTTCCCTTCCTCCTCTAAGCTTCCTGTGATCTTAAATCTCCAGACTTATGAGCTCCTCAATTCTTTCAACCAGCCTTTATGCAGTTCTCCCTCACTTAAATCCAATGCATGCACAAGTCAAGCCATCACTCTCATGATGTCATTGGTCATATTGCTTGGATGCAAGGCTCTTTACCATCCTAACCACCGTCCTCTGGATTCCCTCCAATTAATGAGTGTCCTTCCTAAATTTGAATTGAAACTCCACAAAGTGGTCTGACTGGGACAATCAATCAATCAATGAGTATTTTTAAAATTCCTACTATGTGGCAGGCACAATGCTAAGAACTGGAAATGCAAACAAACAAAATACAAAAGACAGTCACTGCCCTCAAAGAGCTTAGAATCTAACACGGGAAACAACATGAAAACAAATATATATATATATATATATATATATATATATATATATAAACCAGCAATAAAACAGAGATAGGAGGTAAGAAATAGGATAAACAGGCAGTAATTAACAAAGGAAAGGCACTGGGATTAAAAGGTGACAGAGTGCAGAGAGGGACCATCACCTTCCTCAGCTAGAAACTGGGGCCTCTCTTGATGCTGCTGGAGATCACATGACTTTTCTTGGCTGCTGTTCCATAGGGTTGATTTACTTATTGACTCTGCACACTGTACACATTCTCAGGCTGACTTGAAGCCAGACCAAAGCCAATTTCTTAGAACACATTTTATGGACCTCTGTAAATTTGGCCTCGATTTGTAGCAATGATAACTTAAGTTATTGCTTTATAAAACACCCCCAAAGAGTTTAAATCAACAGATTTATATTGAAACAAAATATATTTGTAATAAAACATTCCCAGGCCAGAGCTAATAAACCAGATGATGCTATTCTCAAATATTCGCTGTGAAATTCATAATTTATACATTTGTGGGCAGCACCTGGGCACTGTTTGACTCTAGCTCACTTTCTTGGCAACCACCCACCCTACTCAAATAATATGTTGTCTATTCCATCATCATTAAATGGTTGAATCATCAATTAATATCAGTTGAATCTGATATTCCCATAGCATAAAAGTGAGGCTTTCTGAACATGTCCCCTAATCCAACCAATTGTTAGCTACTGACCTGCTATAGAGATACTGGATTCCCAAGTAGTTTGAAATCCGATGTGATCTCAGGCTATATTTGGAGAGGTATGACTTGGGAGGTAATAATCCCATTGCACTTTATCATGGTCACACAGCATGTGAAATAATATATTCCCTTCTGGCCATCACAATGTTAGGAAGACTATTGATACACTGGAGGTCATCCAAAGGCTGGCAATCAGGAAGAGGAAGATCATCAAGTTCAAACCATATGAAGATGGGTTGAAGAAATTGGTGATATTTAGTTTGGAGGAGCTGGGGGAGGGTGGGCAGGCACTTGATAGCTGTCTTTGAGCATGTGAAGGGTTGATATACAGAAGAGAGATTCAGCTTGTTCTGCTTGGCCTCAAAGAGTAAAACAAAGGGAAATGGGTACAAAAGGGATATAATTTAAGGAAATATTCTCTAATAATCAAGATAGGGATTGAACCTGGGATTTTATTAGTGTTGGGAACTCCAAGGTAAGAAAACTCCTTCAATGTAAGTCAGCACCTTCTTGGCAACTTATATTCTTATATAAGACTACATAACTTGTGATTAGAATACTGAGAAAGTAAGTGACCTGTCCAGAGTCATGCATCCAGGCTAACCAGTACATATCAGAGACAGTTCTTGGTCTAATGCTTTCCAAGAATTAGGTCTTCATAGATTGAAGGCTGGCTCTCTCCCCATTATTCCACACCAGAAAAAAAAACAATTTGTTATTGACTAAAATGTTCCTAAATGTTTCCTTAGAACATAGTAGCTATAGCTGCATTTAGATGGCCAAACCAGTTAGACCAGTTTGGGAGTGTGTGTGAGTGTGAGTGTGAGTGTGAGTGTGTGTGTGTGTGTGTGTGTGTGTGTGTGTGTGTGTATTCCCTCCCTGCCCCTACCCACCCTACAGGTCCAGTCTCCTCTGTTATCTGATTGGCCGTTAGAAAGAGGTCTGATGTCTCTGAGTTTAACTTTAAGCACCTATCAATTAACCATAATGATGTGCCAGGCTTTACTACTAAGAGTGAGCCCTCAGAGGAAATGAGACTCCATTTACCATTTTTAACCTTTTTAAGAGCTCAACCACAAACCACCTTTTTACCCTTATTTTTGCCATAGGCCAAATTGTGTGGCTCCAGAGGGATCATGGACTCATTAAGATGTAGGAATGGAGATGGGAAGCACATTGGATGGCTTGGAGGGGAGGTGGGGCTAGGTAACCTCCAAAACCAATTTCATCTCTGAGATGCCAAGTTTCTAACATTCTTTCATTCTGAGCAAGTATAGCGTCCTATCTTTTCCCCTTTCTTCTTTCCTTCACATGCCTCCTCTTTCTTCCCTTTCCCCAAACTACCACTTCCTCAAGGCAAACAGGGTGACCTACTCCCCAAAGAAAATGCATGTTCTTTGAGGTTAGGGATTTTTTTGTGCCCCCCCCCCCCCCGAGTTCAGTACAAAGTAGGTACTCAAAGACCAATGATTGGGCTGGTGATAGTGGATAATAACTGGCATTTATATGACCTTTACAATCTGCAAAGTTTTGTTTTTTTATGACTTGCCCAGTGTACACAGCTAGTAAATGTCAGAGGATCCAAACTCAGGTCTCTTTGACTCTATCCACTATGCTTCACTGCTTCTGCTAGCCCTTAATGATTAGGTCTTTGTCTTATGGCAGAAGTATGTTATTCTTGCTCATACGTCTTGTAAAATCTTGGTGGAATATAGCCAGAGAGAGAGAGAGAGAGAGGTGGTAGAGAGAGAGAGAGAGAGAGAGAGAGAGAAAACTGAGAGATGGAGAGAGACAGAGACAGAGACAGAGAGGAGAGATATGAACATAGATAATATAGACATAGCTATAACAGTGGCTAGCATTTATATAGAGCTTTGTATTTATATAGATGTTTGTAAAGCACTAAACGACTATGATCTCTTTCAATACAACAACTCTGTAAGGTAGGTGACATTATCTCCATTTTACCAATGAGGAAACTGAGGTACAATTATATGAGATTATATGGAATCTCTCGTATCCTTCCAAGTATTAAGCTGCCTGCCTAAGTTTCCCCATTGGTAAAATAGGGGTAACAACAACACCTACCTGCCAGGATTGTTGTGAGGATAAAATAGATCATATT
Source organism: Gymnobelideus leadbeateri (assembly GCA_011680675.1). Classification (NCBI taxonomy): domain Eukaryota; kingdom Metazoa; phylum Chordata; class Mammalia; order Diprotodontia; family Petauridae; genus Gymnobelideus; species Gymnobelideus leadbeateri. The sequence goes on from WOXC01000366.1 coordinate 58,958, forward strand.
TATAAAGCACTTTACAAACCTTAAAAGTGCCATATAAATGCTAGTTATTGTTATTATTATCACACATTATTCTTTCCCAAATGGAACCTTTCCTGGCCTCCTAAATTAGGAATACTCTGTTGCTTTTGAAACACTTGGCATTCCCTTATAAGAGTGACTGTTGCATCCACACACTCCCTTCCTCTTCTATGAAATGAAAGTTACTTAAGGGATTTTTGGTTTCTGTCTCCATATCCTCATCACCCAGCATACTGCTTTTCGAGTACCATAGACTTAATGAATGTTTGCGGAATTGAATTGAATAACTGACCTTTTAATAACATTTTCAGGTTTGCAGAGCAGTTTGTGTACATTATCTATTTTGAGCCACACAATGACTCTGTAAGGTAGGCACTATCACTAATATTATTTCTATTTTATAGATGAAGAAACTGAGGTTCAGAGAGGGTAGCTAATTTGTCAAGGATCGCACAGGTCTTGAGTGTCAGGTCATGACATGAAGAGTCATGATTTGAACTCAGGTCTTTCAAACTCCAAGCACAATGCTATACATCTTAATTTTCTAGTCATCTTCCACTCTTAGAATTCAGAACTCTACCATCAACACAGATCCAGCTTTTTTCTTTAGGCTTTGGCAAAATGGTGGAATGACTGCTCGCCATGACTATGCCCAGTTCTGGCATGCAATGTATCCTCCAAGGTGATGCATACTTTTGGTTCCTGTCTCTCATGGTTCTTCTACAGCTCTGGACTCAGAGGACCTAGATTCACATGCTGCTTCTGATGCTTGTTAGCTGTGTAATCATGGACTAGTCACTGAATCTCTCTGGTTCTCGGTTACCCCATCTGTCATTGGATTAAATGGTTTCTGAGAGTGCTTTCAGATTTAGATCTAGGAAATTTTCATCCCTTTCAGTTTGTACTACAAAGAAGCTAGTAACTTCAGAACAGGAACTATATTTTGCCTTTCATCTTTGTCTTTCTCCACCACTTAGCACGGTGTCTGGCACATAGTAGGAGCTTAACAAAAGTTTATTGACAGACTGATTTGTATCTGCAGTGATTAGCACAGTGATTGGCACATAGTAGGAGCTTAACAAAGGTTTGTTGACAGACTGAGTTGTATCCCCAGTGATTAGCACAGTGCCTGGCACATAGTAGGAGCTTAATAAATATTTATCAACTGAATGACTTGGGAAACACCCCAGCCTTGGCCTTCTCTGCCCCATGGGTGCACAGCCTAGCCTGCCTGCTCCGACTTGGTCGAGCTAGCACTGAGTGAGTGGAGTGAGTGAGTGTGTTGTTTCATTCTTCTTGAAATGCTTCACCACAGTAGGCAAAATGGATGAAACATGAAAAAAGGGGGAACGATAAATAGTTTCCTAACCTTGCTTTGATAATGGAGAAAGTTCTTTAGACTTATTAATCCTCATTTTGCTTTTGGACTGTCAGCTTGGGAGTGACAGTGAAAAAGCTTCTGACGACTTTGCCTAATTTGCACTCCATTCACTTTCCCATGGAAGCCCATCAGGGCTGGCGAGGAACAGCCCTGCAATTGAGCTCATTCAATGGCAGAGTGATATACTGGGAAGCGGGCCAGTTCTTACAATGCCGAAAAGAGCAAATTGGACGCAAGCTTTGTTCTTCCCTTTTCTCTCTTTCCTTTTTTATTCCAGTCTTGCACCAGCTAAGCTCCTCATTTGCTCCCTCCGGAGCTCTGGGGCTCAGGTCACCCTCGGGGGCGCCTTTTCAGGTGATCTCCATGAACTGGCTGCCCTGGCCAAAGCAAGGGATTCTGGGGGGAGAAGAGCTCTGGAAGGCCTTGGGGTACTGCTGACCCAGAAGGGATCCCCGGAGCTTGTGGACCAAATGCTGATGGGAAACATTCATTTAATTTGGGAATGGATAGAGAAGAGTGGAGAGTACAGCAATTTGGCAAGTGGGGAGAGGCAAAAAGAAGAGGGGTTAGCCCAAAAGACAGTTTCCTTAGGGGTTTTTCTCTTTCTTTTTTCTTTCATCTTTCTTTCTCTTCTTTCTTTCTTTTTCTTTCTTTCATTCTCTCTTTCCTTTGTTTCTCTCTCTCTCTCTCTCTCTCTCTCTCTCTCTCTCTCTCTCTCTCTTTTTCCTTCCTCTCCTTCCCTCCCTTTCTTCATTCCCTCCTTCTTTCTTCTTCCTTCCTTCCTTAAAAATAAGTTTTGTTGATGCTTTTTAAAACAAACAAACAAAAATACAGTAATTTCAGGATATCAAAATTTTGAACCCTCCCTTTTAACAGAGAAAAAATAAAAGCAATCCATGAAGTAATTCTGTGCCACGATGTATGCAACCTTCTAACCCTGCCATCCCTCCCCACCTCTTTGCTGCCAGGAGGGATGTATGTTTCATCTGCTTTGCAGGGCCCATAGTGACTCTGATAAGTATTCAGACTTGGGCTTCCTTGGGTTCCTTTTCTATCCAAAAGGAGTAAGGAGCAGTGTGTAGGGATTAGGTAACTAAGTATAAGATACTCCAGGTTGGAATTTCATCCATCTTCTCAGGGCGTTGTGAATGTGTTCTGTGGAGTCTACAAAGCTGTATTTGGAGGTTTTCTTCCCCACCGCATCCCCAGTTCTTTGTTGTTTTATTAGAGATTTACAAAAAAAAATAATGAAACAAATGCCCTTTGGACCCCTATCCCAAATGTCTCTTCTCTTCTCCCTGCCCCATTACACTGCTACTCATGTTTAGCAATATCTTATTTCCTCTCTCCTCCATGTCTAATTTCCTGCTTGCTCCCTTTAAACTACAGTGTAAGAAGGAAACTGTTTTAGGTGCATCCCACTTAATTTTTAAAAAATAGAACTAATATCGTTTTCCATCAGGGGTGGGAGGGGGAAAGGGGTAGGAAGCCTCTGCTCAATGAATTTTTCTCTAAAACTGTACATCCATTACATAATGCTGGCTGATATGTCTAAAGTGCTTTTGGGTTTACAGCATCTCATTGAATTCATACAACAGTCCTGTGAGCTAAAGGTATTATTCTACCCTTTTTATAGATGAGACTCAGACAGCTTAGGCAAATGAACTCACACAGCTAGTAAGTGTCAGAGATGAGGTTCTGACTAAAGTTTCTCCTGATACCAGATCCATACCATAGCTCAAAATAATTTTTATTGAAGCATGTGTGTGTTTTCTACATTACTATAATTTCCGAGCTATCTTCTCCTAACCCTACCCCAATCCTCCCTAGCAACAAAGTATACTTAGGGAGAGGGGAGAAATCATCTTGTATAATGATCTATCATTTTTAATGGAGTATACCTAAATCCTCACCTGTAGCACACCACTTATCTTGAGAAAAGAGGGGTAATTTTCATTAGTAGTCCTCTAAAATCTACATTAGTTATTGTGTTGGCCAAAATTCTCTTGTCTTTCAGTACTTTATTCCTTTTAGTTGTGGTCAATGGATGTATGGTTCTCTTGGTATTGCTCTGTATCAGCTCATAAAAGTTTTCAATTACACAACCAGTCAATAAGCATTTATTAAACACTTACTATGGGCCAGGCATTTATATTATTTAGTGATCTTGCCACCATGTCAAGCTCCCTCTCAATGTGGACCTCTTTGTTGACTAACGGCAAAACTAGTCAAAGTCATGAATTTCCATTGCTGGATAGGGAGGTCTTCCCACATAATTCTCTATCCCAAGGAAAAGTCCCATACAGGGAGCTGGGCTCTGACCTGCCAGGCAAAAGTCAGATCCACATGTGTGGAAAGAAGTCTTTAATCTAAAGCTGGTCCCTTCCACTGTGGCCATTTAAGGTTCACTAAAGTTCCTGTGGATCCCATGTCATATACCCTAAAACACTTAGCCAAAGGAATTCTATTGGTTTTTAAAGATAGCAGTCCCCTTCCCCTGTCCCAAATGAATAACCAGTCATGGAATCCCTATTATATTGCTGTTGCTTGTTCATTTTTAAGAGATCAACCACATTACAATGTCCTACACAAAGGGATGGGCTATCACTTCCCAACTCTTAATAAATTAACATGGGAAGTTCTTCCCATCAGAGATGAAATGATTTTGAATTCTTGGAATGGCAAGCCTTGTGTGTGTGTGTGTGTGTGTGTGTGTGTGTGTAAGAGAGAGAGAGAGAGAGAGAGAGAGAGAGAGAGAGAGAGAGAGAGAGAGAGAGATGGGGAGAGAGGAGAGGAGGTTATGGAGAGGAGAGGGAGAGAGAGAGAGAAAATGTTGAAGAGAGGTGGTTAAGGTCCTTTTGTTCCCTTGCTGTAATTAGAGACACTCCAGAGAGCTGTAATTTGTCACTCAACTTTGTCACTGGTATAGTGTTGTTGCTTGTGTTATGTTTGTTCGTTGTATTGTATTCCAACTTTGGAAAGTTAATTGCACATGACAGGTTCGTGTGTGTGTGTTTTTAAGGACAAAAAAAATCTGTTTTCATTTAATTTGGGGCTCAGGTGTCTGGAAGCTGTTTTCTGTAGGCATCTCTACAGTGCATTATTGTTGTGGAAAATGGCATGTGTTAATAGAACTTGGAATTTAGAAAGTGTTTCTTCCTGAGATCTCGAAGTAGCTATGTTATTGTACATGCTAGGCCCCCAGAAGATCACTCCAGGACTCAAGTTGGACTGATGGTCATGGAATCATAGTATCTTTGAGTTATAAGGGACATCAGAGACCCTATGGTCCCAACTATACAGGGTATCTACAGAAAGTAGTCATCCAGGCTTTCTTTGAATACCTTCAGTAATGGGGACCCAGTGACCTCCCAAACAGCCCCACTTTACTTTTGAATAGTTCTATTTGATGAGCATCAAATAAATGTGTCTTTCTGCATGTTCCTTTCCCTGGAACAAGCCTAATTCATCTTCTGCTCAATAGCCCTTTCCAAATCCTTGAAGACTATATCTTTTGTCCATTCCTATGTTCCATCCCTATGCTTTTTTCTTCTCCAAGATCATAATCCTCCATTCCTTCAACCAGTTCTTCTATGCCATAATTTTAAAGTCTTAATTTTTTTGCCATCCTGGTTATTTATTTCTGGAGGCTGTCCACCATTTCAATACCTCCCGTGTGTGTGTGTGTGTGTGTGTGTGTGTGTGTGTGTGTGTGTGTGTATCCCCAGGACTTGATACATAGTAGGTACTTCATAAATAATTGCTAAATGATTTGTCTAAGTCCATAACACCCTGGACATACTTCTGATCTCAGAAAAAGAAAAAAAAGTAGGGCTGAGTTTGGATAGTGCTTGGATGGAAAACAACTTGGGAGGCTCTTACTGTTTAAACCTGGGCCTCAGTTTCCACATCTATAAAATGAGGAAAATGGACTCATTGATTTCTAAGGTTCCTTCAAGTCTCAAAATCTATGATTCTATGATTGCTTAATTCCTGAAACAGAGTGTAGCTGAAGAGGACATCCATTTCAATTTGGGATGGCCCTCCATTTTAAGCCGCTGTGAACAGCACTCCATTCTGATGGTTTCCTTTTTCTAGGTAGGATAGCTGAAGCACAGAGGCAAATAAGCTGCTGTCCAAGGTCATCCAAGAAGCCAAGGGCATTGACAGGACAATATCACCCCAGGTCTTGCATTGTGAGTCTAGGCTTTCTTCCATCAGACCACATCACCCTCCATGAAATCTGTCATTCCAGATCATTATCGATGTAACAAGGTCTGGACCATTAACTCACAAACATGCCTGTGGAGAAGGCCACTGGTCAGTGAACCCAAGGAAATTGCACAGGTGGGCAGTGACCAAACATACATATGTCTGATTTTCATTTGACCGCTAGGTCAAGTCCATCTGGAGTTCCACAGGTCTTCTTGCATAGAACTTCCATTGTTTTCTAGAGAGGACGAACTCCCTCCGGGGAGATCAGTGTTTCTCTGTGGAATGTGTGTTTTTGCCATTAAAAGAAAAAAAGTTTATGGCATCTAGCTGAATGAAACAAGGAAAACATTTTCCTTTTCTGAATAGGCATCCATTTTGTTGTCTAATTTTAAAAAGTGCTTCTTATATACTAAACTAGGATCATAGATTTAGACCCCATAGGGTCCAACACCCACAGTTTACAAGTAAGGCAACTGAGGGCTGAGACCCTATCCCAGGGTCACACAGCTAGTAAATGTCAGAGGTGGGATTTGAACTCAGATCTTACTGAGTCCAGAGTTCTACATTGCCTCTCCTTAAGCTTGCTCTCTCTCCCGATTCCCTTAGAAATGTAGGATTTGTTTTTCATCTACACAATGCCAATTGACTGAGCAAAATACCCATCAGAAACAGATCGGGTTCAGAAACAGTCATGAAAACAGCTTGGCTATCTAGAGTTCTTCAAGTGTGGTTTTATAAAAACACTTCCTCACAGGAACCTTGGGAGGAACATAGTAGGTGCTATTTAGCATTATTGCTCCCCTAGTACAGATGAAGAAGCTCACATGACTTGACCAAAGTAACACAACTAGTATCTTAATTCCAAGTCTGGGGTCTTTCAAATTCTGACTTTTCTTACCCTTTGGCCAACAGGTACTTGCACGGCATTTGAGGGAAAAGTTAAACTATATCCTAAAGAACAAAGCATATCAATAATAATAACTGTAACAATAATAAATGACATTTCTATAGAGCTTTAAGTTTTGCAACAAACTCTGTTATCACATTTGTATCTCTATATAATAGTATGTAAAGTAGATGAGTCCATAAAGAACAGCCCTTTGAATTAAGCTATTCAGCTGCTGTTGTCCCCATTTGACTTATGATAAAACGACATTCTGAAAGAGTAACTCATCTGCTCAGAGGTAGTTAGCAGGCAAGCTATGAAGGAGGCAGGATCCAAACCCAGATACGTTTGTTTGGGTCCATCACAGTGAATAGAATGCTGGCCCTGGAGTCAGGAGGATATGAGTTCAAATCCAGTCTCAGACTTTTACTAGATGTATGACCCTGGACAAGTCACTTCACCCTGCTTGTCTCAGTTTCCTCATTTGTAAAATGAGCTGGAGAAGGAAATGGCAAACCACTCCAGTGTCTCTGCCAAGAAAACTCTAAATGGGGTCATGGAGAGTCAGGCATGACTGAAACAACTCAATAACCTGATTAGTCACAGTGACTGAAAAATGTAGAAATTAGACTCTTTGACAAAGTGGGTCCTAGTGGGGTCACTGTCATTGAAAACCCTCTTTCTTCCTCTGTCCTCTTCTCTGTAAACTTCCCTCTCTAGGAAAGGCAGCATGGCCAGGTGGAGAACAGCATAGTATAAACACATGACAAATTTAAAGTCAGAGGAGCAAAATTCAAATTCCTCCTTCAATACCTGCCCCTTCGGCACTTCTTGCTCAATTATCAATTATCAGTTATCATAATGGGATGAAAGCAAGTAAGGCTAGAGAGTTGGCCTTGCAATTAGGAAGTCAAGAGCTTCTGTTTCACCTCTGACACATATTAACTGTGTGACCTTGGGTAAGTCACTAAAGTGCCAAGGCAACTCTCTGAGACCAAGAGTTATGCAGAAGAGGCTCACTTACCTTAATAGAGGGACTTATCTGGGAGTTCCCTATGCAGAGGAAATCACAGGTCCAAGCATTATCTCTAAACCACTTTCCAGAACTAAGACTATACTTTTGACTCACATTGAATTTAAAACATGGAGGAGGAGGAGGAGGAGGAGGAGGAGGAGGAGGAGAAGAAGAAGAAGAAGAAGAAGAAGAAGAAGAAGAAGAAGAAGAAGAAGAAGAAGAAGAAGAAGAAGAAGAAGAAGAAGAAGAAGAAGAAGAAGAAGAAGAATTTAATAGAACTTTAAGTTTTGAAAAATGATTTATAAACATGATCTAAATTAATCCTGGGTTTGAATTTCACTCTGACACTTACTAGCTGTGTTAAACTCTAAACAAATCACCTCACTTGTCTCTCCTTCAGTTTTTTCATCTGCAAAATGGGGGTAATATTTGTATCTCCTAGGGTTGTTCTTAGGTCCCAAGGAGTTAATATAGGCAAAAACACTTTTCAAGTTACTAAAGGCCATAGAAATGCTAGTTATTAATAGGTATCCAGAGTGGAGCTGAGATCAAGATAGCAGCCACATGGCACAAAGAAAAAAGAAACAGAAGAAGTAATAATAGAATCCCAGCAGGTCTTTCAGGTAAGTCATTGGGGAAAAGTCAGTCCAGCCTTTCCCTTGGCATTGAGCAGCCAGAGCACCTGGTAGAGACGAGCATTGACTTGGCAGCCCACTGGGTTTTCCTCAACAGAATCCCCAAAACTCTGAGAATGGAAAGAGAAATCAGAAGGGCACTGAGTTCTTATCAGGCCTGGCTACAACATTGCCAACAATTGTCTACCGGAATACCTCCATAGGCAAAGCCATCTCATATGCAAACAAATTCTCCTTTGGGGCACTCTCTCTCTCCCCTTTTTAATATTTGTATAGTTCTATTTCAATATAATCAGTTTCTTTTGTAATCCTATGCATTTGGAAACGTGATTCTGAGAATGAATCCATAGGCTCTACTAGACTGTCCAAGGGGGTCCAGGACACAAAACAAAAGTCCAGGACTCAGAATGAAAAGAAACTTAATCAAACCCCGTCTCTGATATTACTCACTTCATGACCCTGGACAAGTCATGTTGCCTCAGTTTCCTCATCTGTATAAAGGGATGATAATCCAGCAGTCCACAAGAGCCCATTCATCCTGAGTGATCCTGAGCCCTGGGGGATAAAAAAGAAAGGCCAAAATATGGCCCCTGCCCTCGGGAGCTCCCTTTCTAATAGGGGAGGCAACATGTAAAATCTGTACATACAAGATAGAGTGCAAATAGAATATAATACCCATGATGCCTTCCCCATAAGATTATGAGATAATATTTGTGAAGTCCTCGGTAAATCTAGGATTTTCTCTGCTTTGAAAGAATTTTGTTGAATTTCCTGGTCTCAGTAGTGATTCTTCTCTTCTGAAAGTAATTCCTATTTACTTATCTAGGAACAAGTTGAAGGTGTAGTCTTCCCCTCTCCAAGAGAGTAGGTTGTAAGTTCCTTGAGGGTACAAACTTCCTTTTGTTTTTATTTGCCCTTTGAATTCCCCTCCTTTAGCTAAGTGGTAGACAAGAGCTAGGCACTTTCACCAAGTGTATAATTAACTCACAGGTCGTTAACTACTTCGGAGAAAGCATCTTTGAGAGACACCAAAATGTCTGCTGGGCTGGGAGTCAGTAAGAGGGGTCCATCCTGCTTAAGCAGCTTCCTAGCTCTAGGAACCTAAGTTTCCTTGTCTATAAAATGGGGATAATAAAGGCTGGCATTTCTATGGCACCTCAACATTTGTAAATTCTTTATAAATATGATCTCATTTGATCCTCACAACAGCCCTGGGAGGTTTGTGCAATTATTATTCCACTTTACAAGTGGGAAAACAGAGAGAGGAGAGAGAGAGAGAGAGAGAGAGAGAGAGAGAGAGAGAGAGAGAGAGAGAGAGAGAGATGGGGGGGGAGAGAGAGAGACAGAGACAGAGAGAGACAGAGAGAGGGGGGGGGGAGAGAGAGACAGAGACAGAGAGAGAGAGAGAGAGAGAGAGAGAGAGAGAGAGAGAGAGAGAGAGAGGAGAAAGGGTAACTAACCCCCTGTATTTGAACTCAGGTCTTCGTGACTCACCAGGTTCTGTACTCTATCCACTGAACCACCTAGCTGCCTCTACATATGAGAATAATGCCTGTGGTACCTAACTCACAAAGTCATATCGGTATAATTCATATAAATTATTTGGAAACCTGAAGTATCATATAAATCTATTTATATGTTCTGCCCTCATTGTGATTGACCAAGGGAGACAGGGATGGTTACTGAGAAATTCCTAAAACTTATCCAATTCAACAAACATTTATTGAATGTTAACAATGTGTCATGCACTGTGCTAGACCATGGGGTTACAAAAGCAAAAAAAAATATTCTTACCCTCAATGAGCTTACATTTTGTAGGGGCTGAATATAATAGCTAAACAGAACATATGAATATATATATATATGTGTGTGTATGCATATATTGTATATATAAGTATATATATACACACACACACACACACACACGTGTGTGTGTGTGTGTCTGTGTGTGATTTGAGAAGGGGAAAATTTTAGTATTTGGAGGATCTCAAAGATCTGTACCATTCACCTATACTCACTGAATTCTCTCAATTACTGAGCTCTCTATTTCTTCTCCTTCTTGTATGAATCAATCAGAAATCATTTATTAAGCCCCAACTGTACATCAAACATACTACTGAGTCCTAGGGGCATAGGGAGAAAAGAAACAGCCCTTTCCCTTTGAGAGTTTACGTTCTGCCACACATCCATTAAATACAAGGTGATTTTGTGGAGTGGGCACCACAGTCTGGGGTATCAATACCAATCTTACATAGCTGGTGGCATTTGAGTTGAGTGTTTAGGGAGCTTAAGAATTCTAAGGGGGCAAGAATGAGGAATGAATATATTTCAGGCATGGGGAGTGGGAAGGATGGCCTGTGCAAAATACCAGAGAGCAGTTGGAATGTTGTGTGTGAGAAACAGCAATAAGGCTACTATGACTGGACTGGACTGTTTGAAGGGGTTAGCATATAATACACTAGGAAGGTAGATGGATTCAGGTTGTTAAGGCTTTAAATGCAAAATGGAGAAGTTTGTATTTGGTCCTAGAGGCAATAGGTAACCTGCAGACAGTCCTCCACCAGGTAACCAGTAACACAGTTCTGCATTGGGAAAAAATCACTTTGGAAGTTGAACTCATTTTTCCTCCACCAGAACTCTTATGACCCCCCAATGGACAAGTCCTGCCCATTCTTCCATCCCTGCCATCCCAAGAAGCCCCACGTCCATATTATCCAGTGCCTGCCTCGGGGGTGGATGGCCCCAAGTGACTGCACTTCCTTTCCATGTCCTTTCCCTGTCTGACACAGAGTCTCTGGCATTGCTGTGGCCTCCCCTCTGTCATCTTTTTGCCCTCCTTCTTTGGGTGCCCTCAGGTCTTCCAATTTCCCCTCCTCTCTCACAGATTCTGCCCATGTCCGCACCCTCATTAATCAACGTCAAGGCACGGAGTGCACAACAAGGCCGGCTTTCTTCGGCTGCCCCCTCAGTCCTCTTACATCCCATTGTTCCTCACACTGATTCACATGGCCAGAAACAGCCGAGGCAGCACATAAAAGAGATGAGACAAAAATGAAAAGAATCGAGGGAGAAAAAAGAGGAGGCATTTTTCCCCCTGAAACACTCGAATAAATACTCAGCAATGATAATTTAAATTATTCATACATTTATGAAAACATCCATTGAAGAGTGGACTGTGTGATGGTCTTTGTCTCCTTCTTCTTGTCTCTTGTCTGGGATTAACCTTTACTGTAACTTGGGCCGGCCCGGCCCCGCTCACAAAGACCACACTTTCTTTCCATGGGAAAAATGTTTCATCATATCCAAAGGAAAAGTTAAGGGGAGGTATTTGTGCTGATGCGGCACTTACAAAGCATTAACGATGCAGGCCGATCCATGTCCCAAATAGTGTCTGTTCAACAGAAATGTACAAAGCCTGCTCTCAAATGGTCCATTGCCTTGACGTGCCCATGGACCACTATGGCACCATCAAGTTGGGAGATGCCAAAAGCCTTTGTTGTACTCCTTTCTACAATCCACACTATTCTTCTACAAACAGGAATCCCAATAGGGCGTCCATAGACCCCGAATGACCCGCTTCCCTCTTGTTGCCCATTTTCCACCCTAGTTTTAGTCATGTGCTTGCATTGTATTCCTAGCATTAAATGCAGAGCCTAACACATAGTGGGCACTTATAAAACAAGGCTCATTGGACTGAGTTGGATTGGACTGGATGAGATGGAAATTATTTTTAAAATGCAAATTGCTCTCAGCTCTGGGCAGGTGGGAGGAAAATGTCTTGACATTTGACTGAATAAATATGTGATTGAAATCAGTTTGGTATCCAACATGGTTGGTGGTGCCATATGGGTTTCAGTTCATTTTAAAAAAACACCTACTGTGTGCAAGGTGCTGATGGTACAAAGACAAAACCAAAACATAGACTCATGGTAAGAATTTTATATTCTAAGAAGGGAGAGGGGATACAGTAAAAACACAGATAAGTCAATACAAAGCATAGGAAGTAGTTTGGTAGGGGAGCATAATTAACAACAGAGGTAGACCAGGAAAGGTAATTCACTGAAAGTGTATTAATCCTTTGTTAGGCACTGGGCTAGGTCCCCAGAATACAAAGACAAAAAGCAGGAGTCTTTGCCCCTCAAGTAGCTTATTCTACTTTGGAAAAGTTGGTATAGAATATATTAGAATACGAACTCAGATTAACAACTACAAAATATGTATGAAGTAATTTTTTTTTCTTTCTATCCCCAACACTTAGCACATTGTTTGATACATAGTCAAAACTTTAAAAAATGCTTATTGACTGACTAGTCAATTATTATTGTGAGAGTACTGATAAATGGAAAAATTAGGAAATTTTATTCTATTCAACTAATATTTTTTTTTTTGCTTTTGCTTTTTGGAGGGGGAAGGTAGGGCAATTGGGGTTAAGTGACTTGCCCAAGGTCACGTGGATAGTTTTGTGTTAAGTGTATGAGGCCGGATTTGAACTCAGGTTCTCCTGACTCCAGGGACGGTGCTCTATTCACTGTGCCACCTAGCTGCCCTCAACTAATACTTCTTATATATATTACATAATAAATACACGCTAAATAAATTTCAACCAATATTCCTTAACCAATATATATATTAAGCTCCTACTATGTGTCAGACACTATACTAGGAGCTAGGGACAAAAACAAAACTGTTCCTGCCCTCCAGGGGCTTACATTCTCACAGATAAGACAACATATAAATATAATATGTATGTGTATATACATATATGTATAAAGAAAATACATACAAAGCATATTCAGGGCAACCTGTAGGACTGAGGGAGGCATTAGGAGGTGGGAGACCAGGAAAAGGGGATACACCTTTCACACTGCTTGCAAAAGAAATGGGGACAAGGAGGGTGAGCATCCCACTTCCCAGTCATTATGCCTGGCACGGGAGATTAAAAACACCATCTCCCCCCCAAAAGAAAACAATACACTACTTACCCTCAGGGAGAGTTTTTTATTGGGAGAAGTATCCGGGTACTGTGGGCAGCTAGGTGGCACCATAGTGCATAGAGCACCAGGTCGGGAGTCAGGAAGACTCATCTTTTTGGGTTCAAATCCAGCCTCAGACACTTACTAGCTGTGTGTTCCTGGGCAAGTCACTTTACCCAATTTGCCTCAGTTTCCTCATCTGTAAAATGAGCTGGAGAAGGAAATGACAAACTGCTACAGCATCTCTGCCATGAAATCCCCAAATGGGGTCACAAAGAGGCAGCTGTGACTGAACAGCAAAAAGAAAAAAAAAAAACCTGGTACAGTGGAAGGAACCCTAGTTCTGGTTTCACCTCTGACATTTACTGTCAGTGTGACCTTGGAAAGCTACTGTCACTTCCTTGAGTCTCAGTTTCTTTACCTGTCAAATAAAGTGGCTGGATTAGAATTGTCGAATAGGTATCACACATTTAGCAGCCCACAACACTTCCAAGAGTGGCCTGAAATCAGATCAAAATGTAATTGTGATTTATTTGCCAAAATACATCAAATATAACAAAAACATCAATAATATTACGTTTTGAAGCTAAATCAAATATGCAAGCTACAGTGATCCTTATATATGGTTTAGTGACCCACTCCCCTTTTCTATTGCCTAGTTTGATGCCACTGAACTTACTGGCACATAATAAAGTCATGCAAAGAAGTTTCAAAAGAAAACTGAAAACTGTGTCTGGGAAGAGGGAAGTTTGAAAGGCTTCCCATAGAAGGTAGTAACCTGCATTGAATATATGATTCCTATCTTTACTCCCTACATCCACCCTCTCTCAGTCTTTCAGGGATACAAGGACGTATCAGTTTGAGCTTTCTTAGTTGGTTCAGAGGGAAAGAACATGGGATTTGCATTTGGAAGACTTAAGTTCAAATCCCACCCCTGTCACTTACTATTGGTGTGACTGTGGGCAATTCTTTAAACTTCTCTGTGATTCAATTTCCTCATCTGTAAAATGGGAGGGGTGACCTAAGTGGCTTCTGAGGTCACTTTCAGCTACAAATCTGGAACTCTCCACTAGATGGATTCTGCATTGATTTATGTGTTTGTGTGTGTTTAGAAGGGCCAGACAAAGTTTGATAATCTACAAAGCAGTTGGTTGGCCAGTTGTTTTCCTAAGTATCTTCCTTCTTGTTCTTCTGACCTGGCTCAAAGGTAAATGACCATATTATAATCCACTCTCACCTTATTTCCAGACTAACCAAAAATCTAGAGCAGATTTTTATGGAGGAGACTCCACACACCAGGGATACTGCAGTGGACTGCATTTTGGAAACATCTCACAATCAGGCTTCAGGTCTAGCCCCAATGATCTCTTTCCTCTCCCCACTTTGCCGTTCCTGCTTTCATCTTCCCTCCTCACTCTTAGTCCTCTTTCCACTGCCTCCACCACTACCCCTCTTTCCGTTTCCTCCTCATTGTCTTTGACAAAATACAGCAAAAACTGGGTATTATTTTAAATCCTCCACCATTTAATGAGGCCTGGTTTGCAGCAGTGTTCCTGTTTGGAATGTTACAAGGGCAAAAGAAAAAAATTCATCCAGACTTGTGTCAGAAATGTCATTTTTAGAAACTGTTTTCTCCTCCCTCCTCCCTCTCTCTGATCAAAGGGGTGTTGTGTGTGTGTTTAAGGTACCCTTATTCCAAAGGAGGGAGGGAAAGCCCAAATTCACATTCCCCATCCAATCTCAGGAATGGATGAGGGTTTGGGGGGGGGGGACTGAGTTTAAATCATTCTGCAGAGAGTTTTTTTTTAATTTTGTTTTTTGGAAAGACCCCAGATTTGCTTTGGCTTTCAAATCTAGGGTGCCAGTAAGCCAATAAGTCATTATGGGTTCTTTAAATGTTTGGGGAATAGCAAGTGTAGAAAGGGGAGAAAAGAGAATGCTCTAAGATACTGTTTAGTTCAGGAAGGTATCCAAGGATTTTTTCTGGATGCTTCATCAAATTCATCCTAACTTATTTGGTCTGGGAGAAGAGTTGGGAATCCCATGAGAGTAGCTTTTCTTGTTGGATTTATGAGCCCTCATGGTTCTGTCTAGGTCAAAATCCAGTGAGGGAAAAAAGCAACAAACCTCTCTTTTTTTCTACTTCTGATCCCAAAGGGAAATGAGAGTTAAAAAGTAAACCCAGAGACCAGAAATATATACTTTGGGGAATGAGATGAAAATTTGGTTTGGGTCAGTGAAAGTTTGGGGATGAGAATCTCATATGATCCAAACAAAAGTGGATCTATCTATCCCTAAAGGGGACCCAGAATCTTTAAAAATGAGCCCTGCCCCCTCCCTGGGCTTAGGGTCTGGTCACATGGGTTTGATCTGTCACTAGTTCCCCATTCAGGGCATCCCTGGCACTGAATTTTTAAAAGCCTTCTTTTTTTCCCTTACTCTTCAGTTAAAAAAGAAACTCAGATTAGTCATTGACGAGATTTTCAGAGAGCTCTTGGGGACTGTGTACCACTAGATTTTCGGGGGACAGTTGTGAGATTTCTGTCATCTCCCCTTCCATCCTTTCTCCTTGCCCATACAAGGGAGTGAGATGCCTCAGTCATGCTGTAACCTCCCTTCTCTTCTTCCTCCTCCTCCTCCTCCTCTTCCTCCTCCTCCTCCCTCCTCTGCCACTGATGCTGGGGTCTGGGAAGGTAGCCAAATGCCACGGAGGACACTGGAGTAATAAATCATGCCTCTCCAACATCTGCAGGCCCCGAGGGCTAGCCCCTTGCTGCTGCTGATCTGCCCACCCCCCAGCCCCCCACCCAGACCCTCTCTGACAAAACACCTTTTGTCGTGGCCTGAGTGAAGAAGATTCCTTTTTCCCTTACAAAGGCCTTCTGAAGCCAAGTCGTGGACTACTGAAGAAGATGCCTATATCTCTGCAGGGAGCCTGAATCTCACTCTTTTTTCCCCCTCTGGTTCATACTTTTCCTCTCTCACGGGGGTCACCCAAAGCCTTTCATTCTGGCTTCATATTCACATAAAGACATCAAGAAAAAAAAAAACTCAGCAGAAAGAATTATTAGGCATGCCTGTCAAATGCTTTATCAGAAAAAAAAAAAGGCTGAAGGAGGAGGTGGGGGGAACATAGTAACTCTTTCTGTGCTGACTTTATCATCAGAGCTCATGTACAGCTGAGTTGATTCTGCCCAGGACCAAACCGTAGCCCTCCAGAACAAGGGGGAAAGAGGGATCCAGCTGAGCTCATTTAGACCACAGGGCTGGCAGGTACTGGCCCCAGCCCTCTGCCTGGTAGATAGTCCACCACCACCTCGAACATGAGAAAATATTTTTAATTGAAGGTGGTTGTTGTTGTTTTAATTTGCTGGGCTTATTTATAAGCTGTTTTTGAAATTGCTAAATGAAGCAGAGGGACGACTGTGTGCACAGGTCACTGGGCCCACTTTTGCTTACTTAGAGACATTTTGCTTCTTGGTTTCTTGAAGTTTGAGTGTATTTTTTTTCTTTTTCTCTTGGTCATTGATGATGATGATTTTTTCTTCTTCTAATTAATAGGAGTTAGCACTGTCTTCTCTTTGGGGAGGGTTGGCCCAGGAACCCCTTGGTGTTATCTCTTTCAGGTGCAGGGGATGGAAGGGGGGGATCTGGGCCTGAGGATGAAGCCAACAGCAGGAGGTAGCAGAAAGGCTTTTGCTGGTACAGAGCAATATTGGGAAGGTGCAAGCAAGCATCTCATAGATCACAACAGTTGACAAAATCAGGTGGCATTTGGAGAGGCAGCTCAGCGTGCACATGAGGGTGGGCTGACCTCTCTGTCCACCTCTCTCCTGACCTTCTGGATCTCTCTTACTGGCAAAAGGGTGGCCCACCCCATTCCTCAAGTCTCTCTTGGGGTTTGCTGTGGACTCTGAGAAAGCAAATTAATCAGCACCTGTGCAGATGACCAGGTCCTTCCCAAGCCCCCTGGTTATTGGGGACCTTCTCCATCTCCAGAAATTAGGTTTTTATTTCATGTATACATATTTATACATATCTATTTGTACATATATAAGTAAATGCAAAATATAGACATTTATGTATTAATATAATAGAACATAATAGGAAAATAATTATTATAATTACATCATTGCATATATTATTACTTATTATTATATACACACCTATATATTGCTTTTCTGTACATGCTATTTCCTTCCAGTTGAATGTAAGTTCCTTAGTTTGTCTCTGTATCCCCATTCAGCACTAAGAGCAATGCCTAGCACACAGGAGGTGCTTAATACAGACTTGTCGAATTCCCAAATTGCATTCCTTGTGGGATCCCAGATTTAGAGCGAGAAGAGATATCAGAAGCTGTCAAGCCCAAATACCTCATCTTACATATGAGGAAACAGAGGCAGTTTCCTCTTCCTCCTCCTCTTCCTCCCTTCCTCCTCCTCCTCCTCCTCCTCCTCCTCCTCCTCCTCCTCTTCCTCCTCCTCCTCCTCCTCCTCCTCCTCCTCCTCCTCCTCCTCCTCCTCCTCCTCCTCTTCCTCCTCCTCCTCCACCTCTTCCATCTCCAGTGCCTAGTCCAGGATCTGGCACACAGTAGGTGCTTAACGCAGACTTGTGGACTCGAATGCAATGGAATGACCTGGTCCCCAGCCCTACCTCGAAGGAAGGTGTCTGGGAATTTTCAGCTCCCACTCATCCCTTTGGGAGGAGGACAGACAGGGAGATGCTACTGCCAAGTTCACGCACTGTAAACAAGTCGTTAAATTATAGGGCGAGGGAGCATGGAAAGGCGGGAAGTGGCCGTGGACAAAGTTGAAAGCGTCCTCGGAGCAGCTCAGGAAAGCCGAAGGCTGCATTCCGACAAACGAGTCCCTCGGCAAACATTTTTATTTCCAATTAGCAAAAGAAAAATTGCTAATTTGCTGCAGTTGGACCCGGCTGACGTCTCAATCTGCAGAGTGTCAGCACAGTGAAAGGAGATGTTTCACACTGCGCTGGAGAGAGAGAGCGGCTCTAAAGAGGGTCAGGGCAGCGGGCCCAGAAACCAGATTGACTGGCCATCGCGCTAAATTACTCACACAAGACACACATTGTCTGTAGTGCCAGCCCGGGAGGACTCGCCTTCTCTCATTCTTCGCTCTTTGAGTCGGGGGCTGCTGGGAGGGGCCGGGGGAGGAGGGGCAGGAGAGAGTGTGAAGGAAGGGGAAAGGCTGGGGCGGGGGGGGGGGGGGGAGTAGGGGGCGGGGGCGGGGGCTTGGCATGCGCTCAGTATTCAGCCTCCTCCTCTGCCATGGGCTGAAAGCTGAATCTTCCCCTTTGCTGAAGCCAGGTTAAACATTAGCCAGCCTTGTCTGATGATTTCAGGCACCGGCAGGTCACAGGCGCTCGGATCGCACCCTGCAGATTCAGTGTGAGATAATGTCCCTACAGGAGTTAATAACTGAACAGGCAGGTAAAGAGGGAAATCACATCATGAAAGTGGTGGCCAAAAGCAGAGCATATGCAATGTACTATTTGAAAGGCAGCATGGCGATTCCAATAACTTGGAATCCTGCCCCTGACACCACCAGTCCTGTGACCTCGGAGTAAGTCACTTAACCATTTCGAAACTTAGTCTCCTCATCTGTGAAATGGACACAGTAATACCAGTAATAACGAATTCACAAGATTGTTAAGAGGCTCAAAAAAGACGACCCACACAAATTAACTGGACAAAATTTTCAAATGGGAGATGAATCAGATCATAAGTTTAGAGCTAGAAAGTGCATTTGAGATGATGCCTTTATTTTACAGATGAGGAAACTGAGGCACTGAGAGATTGAATGACAACTAGAGTCTATCAGTTGTTATTGTTATGTGTCACATTTGGAATAAATCGGAGGATTTGAGTTCAAGTCAATCCATCAACAAGTATTTTTTTTTTTTGGAGAGGGGAAGGTTGGGCAATTGGGGTTAAGTGACTTGCCCAAGGTCACACAGCTAGTAAGTGTTAAGTGTCTGAATCCAGATTTAAACTCAGGTCCTCCTGACTCCAGGGCCGATGCTCTATTCACTGCACCACCTAGCCACCCCAACAAGTATTTCTTAAATGCTTGCTATACAGAAAGCCCTGTGCTAAATTGCACACACACACACACACACACACACACACACACACAAGCACACACATACACACTTGGTTCTGCCATTTGCTATTTATCTTGTATTACCAGAACCAACATAGGCTCAGAGATCAAAGCTTCAATCACTTCATCTGTAACCTAAAGATATTGGTAACATCAAGCTAATAGTATTGTTACAAGGCTCAGAGCAGATGGTCTTGAGAATGCAGTAAAACTTTAAAAGACTAGATAATAGAATCATAGATTTTAAAACTGAAAGAATCCTCAGATGTCAATTAGTCTGCCTGCCCCATTTTATAGATGAGGAGACTGAGACACAGAGAGACATTTAATGATTTTTCCAAAGTTGGTCAGTTATTAGTCGTATTAATATTATTACTATAATTATTAATTAATCATTATAATACTATTTCATTATTTATTGATATTAATATAATGAGTGAGAAGACCTGGATTCAGATTCTGACTTTACCATTTACTGCCTATGGGATTTCTGTCAAGTCACAGACTCTCCAATCCTTGATTTCCCCATATCGAATAAGAGAGCCAGAACAGAACACATTCAAAATTCTCTTTCATGCTCAATCAATAACCTTATGCCTCATAGAATGCCAGCATGGTGAACATCTGCGTTTTGATCAGTTTTCAAACTCTTTTAAATCAAATGTGTGGCGACCCATCATTCACAATAAGAACTGGGTTCTGGTCTTTTTTGGTGTAAGCCATATAGAGTAAGCACTCCTAGACAAGGTTACTTGCTCAGTGCTGAGCAGATGTTTTTGCTAGAGGTACAATGTGCCTTACAATATTTAGCTCTTCATCCCACCCCACCCCCAACCCATTCAACATCTCCTCTGGAACCAGGAAGTGGTAGAGAGGGAAGAAATACTAATGATCAGTCTTTTGAAAACTTAACCAAACATTTCCAGACTTCAAAAGCCATCAGAGTGGGTGCTTAGTCTATCCAAACAGGTCCTCCAACAAACCCAGACATAATCTTCCTTTTAAAGCAGACATGGATTATTAGAGAACTAGGTGGCCCCCAGAGTCAACCCTAGCTAAAACGAGGAGATCACCATGCATTCACAGAATTTCAGAATTGGAAGGAACCTCAGAAGCCATTCAGTCCAGTTGTAACCAAGCGGGAATCTCGTGTCTAATATGCTAGACTACATATGAGCCATCCATCTTATGTCTAAAGGACCCTGTGATGGGAAACTCATTTCTACTTCTTGTTGTGGTTGTTCAGTCATTTCTGGCTCTACCTGACCCCGTGGACTTTTGCATACGGGATTTTCTTGGTAAAGATACTGGAGTGGTTTGTCATTTCCTTCCCCAGTGTGTCCCCCATTTTACAGAAGAAAAATTGAGGCAAAAAAAAAAGATGGGGTTAAATGTCTTGTCTAGGGTCACACAGCCAGTAAGTGTCTGAGGCCATATTTGAACATTTCCACCTGGTAGTCCATTCTTCCAAATTAGACAACTCTAAGTATCAGGAATTGCCCTGAATGCATCAAACATTTATTAAGTACCTACTACATGGAAGGTACAGTGATTACAACAGCCCCAAATCTGCCTCTCTGCCACTTCTGCTGGCTATTTCTAGTTCTACCCTTTGGAGCCAAGCAGACCTTCTTCCACATGACGGTCCTTTAAAGACATGGAGATGGCTATTAAGCCCTGCAGTCTTCTCTTGGCTAACCATCCTCTGTTCCTTCAACTGACTGCATGTTTTCCAGACTTCTCACTACCATGGTCACTCTCCTCTGGATGGTCTCCAATTTGTCATTCTTCCTAAGTTTTGGCACCTAAAGTATAGTGTTCCAGACTTGGTGTGACCAACAGTGGAACTGCTGCCTCCTTTCTTCTCCCTGCCAGACCTCTCTTAATGCAACCAAAGATTACATAGGCTTTCTTCATGGCTGCATCACACCACTGATTCATATTCAGCTCAAAGTCCATTAACAACCTAGATGGTTTTTGGTTTTGGACAAAGTGTCATTTAACTATGGTTACCCTGTGCTGTACTTGTGAGACTGATTTTTTTTAATCCAAATATAAGGCTATGTGGGATAGCTAAAAGGTGCAGTAGATAGAGTACCTGGCCTAGAATCAAGAAGACCTGAGTTCAAATCCAGCCTCAGATACTTACAAGCTGTATGACCCTAGGCAAGTCACTGTACCTTGTTTGTATCAGTTTTCTCATTTGTAAAATGAGCTGGAGAAGGAAATGACAAACCACTCCAGTGCCTTTGCCAAGAAAACCCCAAATGGGGGCCCAAAAGAATCAGACATGACTGAAATAATTAAACAAATCTTGTTCAGTCATTTTCAGTTATATCCAATTCTTCATGACCCCATTTGGGGCTTTCTTGGCAAAGATACTAGAGTGGTTTGCCATTTTCTTGCCCAACTCTTTTTTTTTCTTTTTCTGCTTTTCTTTTCTTTTGCTTTTTTTTTCTTTTTGGAGGGCAATTGGGGTTAAGTGACTTGCCCAAGGTCACTCAGCTAGTTTTTGTGTTAAGTGTCTGAGACCAGGTTTGAACTCAGGTCCTCCTGACTTCAGGGCCAGTTCTCTATTGACTGCACCATCTAGCCACCCCTCCCCAACTCTTTTTACAGATTAGGAAACTGAGGCAAACAGGGCTGTGTAATTTGCTCAAATGTAGTCAGGAAGGGTCATAAATAACTGAAATAACTGAACCATAAATAACATGTATATAGCACTTTAAGTAATGTGTTTCCCATATATTATCTCATTTGATAATTTCATTTCAATGAAGTACCTAGAGTCCATACTACATGAGGACCAATTGAAAGAACAGGGAACTGGGGTTGTTCAGTCTGGAGAAGAGAAGATGTAATGGTCATCTTAAAGTATCTGAAAGGCTGCCATGAAGCAGAGGGTTTAGCTCTATTTTGCTTCACCAGATCCAGAAGCAATGAACAAAAGTTGCAGAGACCGATTTAAGCTAGCTTCCTAACAAGAACTTCCCCCCAAATAGAGTGTATTACCTCAGGAGGTCATGGAGTTCCCCTCCCTGGTGGTCTCCAGGTAAAGCCTGGCTGATCAATTGATCCATATGATGGAGGGGGGATTTCTGTGGGTATAGATTGGACAGGATAGTCACTCAGGGCCCTTCCAACTCTGACATCTACAATTCTATAAATGTCTCCAGGCACTGGATGATTTTGTTTTTCTATTTATTGAGCCTTCACTATGTGCAAGATTCTGGACCTAGATAGAATAGGTGGTGGGGGTGAGGAGAGGAGGCCCCACAGTATGGCCAGAGAGTGATGGGCACCCAGTGCCAGAGTAGAAGCTCAACAGGGCCCTTACCTCATCAGACAGGCTCTGGGTTTCTTCGGACTGATAGTCCCATCAGACCTCTGTCTGCCGATAAAGCCGGATTCCAATGGAGAAACCTAAACACATTAGGGGCTCCCCCTGCATCTTCCTATCCTCTCTGGAGCCCTTAAACACTGCTTAGTGTTTCCTGTGCATTAACCAGAGCAGATTCCTGCCCTGCCCCTCAATGGCAGGGACCCTTCCAACCATCACAAATAGAGTTGATAGGAGGTCAGACCTGCCATGATAACACCATTAACATTTTCAGTGTGTCTCCCTCCCTCCACCCTCCCCATCCCTAGACATCTACACCTCTTGCCTGGAGTAAAATAAATTGCTTTCAAATGCCATTTTGCTGTATTACAGGGCCAATTAAGACTCCACTATGGGTTCTGGCCTTCAGTTTTGACGCCCAGCTATAGTCCTGGCTGGCATCTCTTAGCTTGTTCCTGCCATATTCCGTCCATCAGCACTGCTTTAGCCCATTTGAAAGGGGAGAGAGAGGAAAGAAACTGGGAATGTAGAGATAAAGAAACTTTAGATTCCTGTGCAAGGATGGAGCAACTGAACTCTGAGATGCTTCCCAAATCTGAGAGCCAATGCAAGCCCAGCTTGAATAAGGAGGGGCATCAACAGCAGGATTTGGGTGGTGATGGTCCTGTTGTATTATGCCATGGGCAAGTCTTATATGGAGTAGTGTGGTTAGTTGTGGGTGCCACATTTTATGATGGAGATTGATAAGTATTTAAGTGATTTAATCTAAGAATTTAAGTATTCACATTGTTCTGGGGCCTGTACTAGGTATCAAAAAGACAAAGAAAAAAGTCATACATAATACAGTTATTCCTTCCACATCACAGCTTTCCCCATTGTGGTTTTTATATATGGTGGGTTGGGATAAGAAACTAAGTGGGAATTTGGGGGGAGTTTTATGGAAGCTTCAGATGACATATGAAGAAGGCCAGCAAATGACACAAAAAACTTAGACAGAAAAGTATATGTATATATATATATATATATATATATATATATATGTGTGTGTGTGTGTGTGTGTGTGTGTGTGTGTGTGTATACATATATACATATACATATATAGTATTGTATAATATCAACCTAAATTTGACAATAACATACTGTACATGTCCCATAAAAGAAAAAGAAAAAAATTTAGACTTCTTTGGTATGAGGGGAGGGCCAAAAAAATTTACGTGGATTTTCCAGATCAAGGGGGTACCATGTCCCTAACCTCTGGATTGTGGAAGGAATAACTGTAGAAGACCATATATTTAGAGCTCGAAGAAACTAGTTTATCCAATCTTCTCATTTGAAAAAAATGTACTGACTTTCCTTTTCTTAAAAATGTCATTTAAAAATTTCATTTTTTATCAATCAAAAGGCACTAATTTCTTCTTCCTCCCATCTTTACCACACTTGAGGAATAAAAGAAAAACAAAACTCTAGTAATAATTAAGCAAAATAAATTCTTCACATTGACCATTTATGTCTCATTCTGTCTCTTGAGTCTATAACATCTGTCAGGACAACCCCCTCATGTTACAGATGAGGAAACTGAAGACCAAGGAGATAGAGTAATTTGCCCAAGGCCACACACAATCTTTCCCACTTAGAAGGTTTCATCAGGAAAGTGTAGGTTTGAATCCTGCCTCAGATACTTGATAACTGTATGATTTAATCTTGCTGGGACTCAGTTTCCTCATCTCTAAAATAAAGTGGTTGGAATTGATGGCATCTAATGACTGATTTCCAGTTCTAAATCTCTGAGCCTATGAAGCAATGTGTGTGTGTATATGTGTGTGTGTGAGAGACAGACAGACAGACAGACAGAAACAGAGACAGAGACAGAGAGATTCACATACATATAAGCAGATTTTCTCTAGGAATAAAAGCAAATGATTCTCCCCTGTAGTATATTTTTATGCAAAGCAAAAAGTTTTGGGAATGGCACTATGAAAAATGTCCTTGAGATTGATGAGTCTCGGACTCTTATTTTCCCATGAAACTGACCAGACCATATGACAAGACATGCAGTTTCCATGACATGCATATATACATATGTATGTGATTCACTCTCCCCTTTTGGGGGCCCACAGTTACTCCTGAAACCAATCTAAGAAAACATGAGAGATTGTGATGTACATCAGGGTGGGAAATGCCATATAGTGATCCAGCCCTGGATCCTTGCATCCTCCCATTATATCAATAGACACCTATCTAGATTCTTAATAACATTTTGCTGAGGTCCGGCATACTTTGGCTGGGCAGCATCCAAAAATAAATTGGGCTGGAACATCCCAACTAGGGCAATCACCCATGTCCACATGTGATGAGTGGTACAAGGAGAGTTGAGTACGAGTTGAGACCCAGGTTCAAGTCACATGGCTGGCCCCTATTGTGGTATTATGCTGTGTATACATTGTATTTCTTTATTGGTGGTGGTGGTGGTGGTGTGTGTGTGTGTGTGTGTGTGTGTGTGTGTGTGTGTGTGTACTATATCACCTCTAGTAATCTCCTTGTAGGGAAAAAAATGTTTCATTTTCTCTTGTTATCCAGTACCTAGCACTGTGCCTGGCTCAGAGTAGACACTTGGTAAATATTTATTTACTTACAGCTGAATCGAGTTGAATGAAAATTGTTTCTAGAAAAGTTTACCTGGCATGGCGCCCCAGGTTGGGCTTGATCACTTTCTGGGTGTTTCTTGTTCAGTAGTTTTTTCAGTCATGTCCTACTCTTGGAGACCCCTTTGGGGTTTTCTTCTCCATATGTACAGAACAGCAAAAGTTGAGCTGGAGATGCATCCAATTTGACTTAGAATACACTCAAGTTAGCTGTGAAAGCAACACTTGGGGAAGCCATAAAATGGGCACCGTCTCCCTCCCCCCACTCCCAGGTTTGCCGAGTTGAAAAGCATAGGGGCTTCCTAAGCTGCCCTGGGAGCTTTCTTTCCACATACCTGGCCAGCCATCTATCCCTGGTCCCAAGGCGACCCAAGTCACACAGAGCTAGAGAGAGACAGAGACAGAGACAGAGAGAGAGACAGAGAGAGAGAGAGAGAGAGAGAGAGAGACAGAGAGAGAGACAGAGAGACAGAGAGAGACAGAGAGAGAGACAGAGAGACAGAGACAGAGAGAGACAGAGAGACAGAGACAGAGAGACAGAGACAGAGAGAGACAGAGAGACAGACAGAGAGACAGAAAGAGACAGAGACAGAGAGAGAGGCAGAGAGAGAGGCAGAGGCAGAGACAGAGACAGAGACAGGGAAAGACAGACAGAGAGACAGAAACAGACAGAGAGACAGAAATAGAGACAGAGACAGAGAATGAGAATGAGCTCTCTTTGGGGGTAAGGTTGGAGAATTCTGCAAAGAGGGGGTTGATTTGTTTAAGGAGTGCTCTGGAAGAAGGCTTAGACGACTCTCCTGGGCTAATTTTAACCCTGACACTTCTCATAAAAGGCTCTGATTACTAAGAGGCTGGTGTCTCTCATTGGTGAGGAAATGTCTCTCAGCTTTATAAGCCCCTGTTATCTGGGTCTATAAAAATACAAGCAGCAATGATGAGTGGAAGTTCATCTTTTGTCTTTCCTGTTCAGGTGCTGTTCAGAGATACTATCTCTCGGTCTGTGGGGTAGGCGCATTGTGGCCATATATCGATCCAGGCATGTGCACAGCATAAGAACACAATCCCTCAAGGATACAGGCACACAAGGCTTTTCTTTGTCCCACTTAAAAAATAATAATGAGGATAACAGGAAAACACCAAAATGTGAAAGTCTGGATGAAAATGTACCTTTTGTTTCCTCGGAATTAAATTGATAGGATCATAGGATTAGAGCTGGAAAACACTTAAAATTATTTAGCTCCACCCCCTGATTTGACAGAGGAGAGGGAGGCCTAGAGAGGAACTTGCCCCAGGGTCATACAGGTAATACAATTAGCAGGTTCAGGCCTTCTGAATTCAAATCAAGGAGTCATTCCACTACATCATCAGAATAATTTCACATCCTGAGTGAAAAGGGACCACAGAGGTAACCTAGTCCCCCCCCCCCCCCATTTTACAGAAGAGGAAACTGAGATTTAAAGAAAGCAAGTTACTTGCCCAAGGTCACACAGATAGCTGGGTCTTCAACCGAGGTTATCCAACACCAGGTCAAACATTCTTTTCACTGCCAAAAGGAATTTAATCATCCTGAATATTATAATATTATTTGAGACTACCTTGTGAGGGAGGTAGGACAGATCCCTGATAACATAATCCCTATTATCCTGAGAAAGAAACTGAGATTCAGGATAAATGACTCACCAAGGTCACATAAGTAATCGATAATAACTGACATTTACATGGCCTTTTAAAGTTTGCAAAACCCCTTATAAGCATTATCTCCCTTAAGCCTCACAACAGCCCTGTAAGGCAGGTGCTGTAAGTAGTATTAGCACCATTTTAGAGATGAAAATGTTGAGGTCAAGCAAAGTCACATGACTTGTCCAAGGAAATACAGTTATTGAGTGTCAGGAATGGAATATGAACCCAAATCTTTCTGCCTCCAAGCTCTGCTGTCTCTTTCTCTGTCTTTGTCTCTCTCCCTCCATCCCTCTTCCACTCCCCCACCTCTCTCTTCTACCACGGTGGTATCTCATGAGAGAGGACAGAGACAAGATGAAAATCAGAAGCACGAAATCTCAGACTTGGAGTTAAGCATTCCTCTGTAGCCTGGTACTTCTGCCATAAAGCCAAATGCTGAAGAGTTGCCATGAACTCTCCTGTTAATACTAGATATCAAGGTCAAAGCACTGCACACTACATGATTATTAGTCATAGCAAGTAGCAGCAGCAGCAACAGTAGCAGCAGCAGCAACAGTAACGGCAGCAGCATTTATATAGCACTTTCAGGGGTTGTAAAATGTTTTACACATATTAACTCATTTGATCCTCCCCATAACTCTGTTATTATTAACCCCAGCTAGGTGATACAGTGAATAGATCTCTGGACCTGGAGTCAAGAAAACCTGAGTTCAAGTCCCATCTCAGCCACTTCCTAGCAGTATGAGCCTGGGCATGTCACTTGACCTCTTCTGCCTCAGTTTCCTTAAACTGTAAAATGGGGATAATAATATTACCTACTTCCCAGGGTTTCTGTGAGGATCAAATGAGAAATAATATTCATACAGTGTTTTACAAACTTAAAGCACTATATGAATATTAGCTATTATGAGAAGAATGAGGTAATGAGATAACATCATTATTCTGAAGGGCCATGGCATAGCCTTTGCACACATCTGTCTATATGTTGCTCCCTTTCAGTAGACTATAAGCTTCTTAATTTCTCTTCATTTTCCATTTTGTTTTTATGTACCCAGTCTCTAAGAAAGCATAGCATCTTACACAAAGCAGGTGCTCCCTAAGCACACATTGGCTTGAATTGTTGGAGTAGATCAGGCTTCTTTACTTTATGAAATCATAGAGCTCTTTGGCTCTCTGGTGAAGCCAATGGACCCCTCCTCAAAATATAGTTTTGTTACTTACATTCATAATTGAATGAAATGATAAATTTCAGTTAGAGATTAATGAAAATAAAACACATAACCATTTTTCTAATCTAAATTCATGGACCCGCTGAAATCTATCTAGTGGGTACATGGGTCCCATGATTAAGGACTGCTAGATTAGATCAAGGGATCAGGAAGACCTAATTCAAGACTTGTCTCTGACTTCTACTATCTGTATGACCTTGAATAAGTCACCTAACATATCAGTATGATATAATGGATAGAATGTCACATTTATAGTTCAAAGGCCTGGTTTCAAATCCACCTAATGCCTGTGTGACTTTGGACAAGTTCCCTAACACCTCTAGGCTCCAGGTTGGATAAGATATCTTATAAGATTCCATCTACCTCTAAATATATGATACTGTGATCCCTTAGTGCCTCAGTTTCCTTATCCATAAAATGGGCATAAGATGCTATATGGTATAGTTGGATAGTATTAGCATAGAGACAGAAAACCTTGGATTCAAATCCATCTGATACTTAGTAGTTGTATAACTTGGTGCCCCTAGGGGGAAAGTATATTAAAAGTATAAATTATGAAAGTGGTGCCAAACTGTATCAGTGAAGGGAATTTCCATAATGGAAGCTTCTCACTCTGATGAAATCACAGTCCTGGACCCAAACAAACAAAAACAAAGAGAAAAGAGACACACTATTACTCTATATGCATTCCTGTTGATATCTTACAGAGTATATTTCAAGCCATCTCAGTAGACAAAAATGTTAGGAAGGGTATATCTTAATTCAAAATGTCAGCTCAGAATATGTGTCAGGTGCTAGCGCTTTCTCCATTACTCATTTCCCCTCACTCTCCTCTTCTGAATTTCCCTCTTTGAACTCTCAGCAACGTCCCCATTGGAAGCGATCCTGATTTTGGATAAACATGTATCACTTTGGAAAATTCGCAATTTAATAGAAAATCCATCGCGCCAATCAAAGGATTTGTCTTTCAGGGAAGCTATTGTGCTTGGTAAAGAGACAGCAATAAATCACCCCGTTCTGCCCCTCCAATAGATAATCAATTTCAGTGAAAGCATCAATAATCAGAGCTGGACATTTATTGCCCTGCGGATGGTTTATCTTTGGGAGTAGGGGACAGCAGGGGCAATGATAAATACCAAATCTGCCAAGGAACACAATTAAATGCAGTGAGGATAAAGGATTTTATATCGGGCCCCCAAAAGCAATCAAATTCATAATTGAATGCTATTGCCTGGAATGGGTCAGAAATAAATATCACACCCAAATGCATATGATGTGAGAGCTGAGTGTTATAGGTCAGCAGATAAAGTAGCAAATAGCCCATTTGTTTATTCTCCTTTTGAGTTCTTATCTTGCTATTCTCCCAAGTGAACAATGGGGCAAGCTTGCCTCTACTTGGTTCCTCTCTGCTCAGGGTTTCTCTTTTTCTCTTTCTCCTAACAAAAGAGAAAACATTTTTAAAGGGCTGAATGGCTCCAGGCCTCACTTACTTAGAATTGGGTGTGTTCACCTGGTCCCCAGCCTGGTGCATTCCCCAGGGGCAGATGAGGAGATGGATAACTTAGACCAGCCCTTAGTCAATGAAAAAAATGCAGGATCTCAGAAGAGGGTTTGCTATTCGCCTCTCCAGAAGGGACAGAGTTCCTTTCTTGTCCAGAATCATGACTTGAAGTTGCCTGGGGAGGGCAGAGAAGAATCCCTGATTCCTTGGGGTCACTTCTGGTATTGCTAGCCCAGATGGTGGCTAACCCACAGTGGTGGCTGATGAGGGCTCTGGAAGCAGTTCAATAAGGTCAGACGTCCAACCTTGAACATATCTTGATGTGTACTATTCAAACTTATTCAGAGAAGGGGACAAAGAAGATAGAGCACCTTGCTGAAGAGTAGAGCAGAGCCACCACTAGGGTGAGGCCACTGGGGCTCTGACCCAGGGCACTAAAATTAAGAGGGACTAACAATAGCACTTCCAGTCCCTAGATCTAGATCTGAGATGGACTACTGAGGTTATCCCCTCAGATCCCTCATCTTACAAATTAGGAAACTGGGGCCCAGAGGAGTTAAGCAATTAACCCAAGATCACATAGATACTAATGATTATTAATTTATTGCAGTTAGGCGATACAGTGGAGTCAGAAAGACCTGAGTTCAAAACCAGTTTCAGATATTTACTGGCTACGTGACCCTGGGCAAGTCACTTAACCTGCCTCAGTTTCCATGTCTATAAAATGAGGATGATAACAAAAGTGCCTACCTCCCAGGGTTGTTTTAGAATCAAATGCAATAATGTTTGTAAACTGCTTAGCAAACTTTAAATCACTCTGTAAATTCTAGTTATGAGGATATAGTCAAGTATCTCTGAGGCCATATTCAATGGACTGCACTACACTGCCTTCTAGATCTCAGTGTTCCAGTCATTTCTCTAAAGTAATAAGATACAGATAACATGTTTTTCATAGGGTCTGTAATCTAGCCCAACTCCGTCATTTAACATAGGAGGAAACTGAGGCCCCAGCTCACACAGGTAGCTGGTATTTGAGCCCAGGTTATGGGATCATAAACATAGGACCATAGATTTAGATCTGGAAGGGACTTAGTTGAGTACAGTCCCATTATTTTACAGATAAATAAACTAAGAGGATAAGGGACCTGCCCAGGGTTATACAGCTAATAAGTGTCTGAAGCAGGATGTAAACTTTCTGGCCCCAAGTTCAGGGTTCTACTCATTGTTCCAGCTCTGACTCCAAATCTAATGTTTGGTCCACTGACCCATTAAAAGCAAAATAACAGTCCTGAACTTACCATCCACTTAATAGGCATAACTACAGTTGTTAAATAGGAAGTGATTAGATGGCAGTCTCTTCCCCACCAGTGGCCCCCACCCTAGACAGTTGTTGTTCAGTCATTTTCAGTCCTCTCCAGCTCTTCATGACCCCATTTGGGGTTTTCTTGGCGAAGATACTAGAATGACTTGTCATTTCCTTCACCAGCTCATTATACAGCTGAGGAAACCGAGGTAAACAGGGTTAAGTGACTTGTCTAGAGTCACAGCCCTAGGAAGTATTTGAAGCTGGATTCGAACTCATGTCTTCCTGATTCCAAGACCAGAGCTCCATCTAATGTACCACCTAGTTGCTTCCACTTTGTTGCATGAGAAGGAATACCATTGGTTGCATTTTAGATCCACTGGGACCACATGAAGTTGAATTTTTTTAAACAAACTTGAAACTTTCAGGGTTTAAGTTCATTGAAGCTTGGCAAAAGAAGGCCTTCCATTTCTAAGAAAAAAAGGCATAAAAGGGGGCATTTTGGACACCAAATAGCTCTTTAAAAACAGCATTTTGATGAGTTAAGTATAAATAAATCAGAAACACACGGATTTCATTTCCTTTAAAATACCCATGGGCTTAAACACTAACGGAAAATGTGCCTGGCAAAAGGTGGTTTGGGATCGTGACAAACCCAAATATTTTGAGAAGGTTTCTGAGATGTTTGCACCCAGGTTCTCCTCTCCCTCACATTTTATTCTCCCTGATTCCTTTAGGGAAATAATTGAGTTTTTATCCTTTGGTAAAGACACCAGTTCAGAGGTGGCCTTCAGCTAGCTCGGTAACCTGTTCACCAACTTATAATGGGAGGGGGGGAGCAATGGGGTAATAAGGGACGGGACCTGGGGGGCCAGAGGGAGTATGAACAGAAGCAGAAGGAGAAAACAACTCTCAGATAGTAGGTCGGGCTTTCTGAACCTCCTGGTCCTAATCTTAGCCGGAATTTTATTGCAAAAAGCCAAGTGAGAATTCGGATGGTGAGAAGTTAGGGTCAGAGAGGAGATTGGGGTGGGGGGGAGCTTAACCTTGTTTCCCCTTCAACCTTAGCTTCAGGCTGTGTCTATAGGGTACCCAAACATCCAGATGTGCCAGGCCAAGAGAAAACTCATAAGCTACTCATCCAGATGTTTGGCACAGTGATGACAAAACATCTGGATGGGTGCACCATGCCAAAACATCTGGAGATGTTTGTCAGTCAGACATAGCCTTTGGTACAGATGGTGTTGGACCCAGACAGACTTCTAGGCAGGGAGCTGGTATTCCCCTTTCATCTACAGATCAGAATCTTTTATCTTCTGACATATTTATCGTCTTCCTTCCTTTCTTCCTTCCTTCCTTCCTTTCTTCCTTCCCTCCCTCCCTCTCCCCTCCTTCTTCTCCTTCTCCTCCTCCTCCTCCTCCCCCCTCCTCTTCCTCCTCCTCCTCCTCCTCCTTCTTCTTCTTCTTTATTCTTCTTCTTCTTCTTCTTCTTCTTCTTCTTCTTCTTCTTCTTCTTCTTCTTCTTCTTCTTCTTCTTCTTCCTCTCCTACTCCTCCTCCTCTTCCTCCTTTTTTTCACTTTTTCTGTGGCTTCTTCTTCAACATAGGACCTTAATCTCCCACCTTTATGTCTTTGCACAGGCTGTTCCCCATGCCTGAGATGCACTTCTTGCTCACCTCTGCTTCTTAGAATTTCTATCATCCTTTAAGACATACCCTTGCACAAGGGGTCCCTATCACATCCCAGTTGTTTGTAGTCACTACATCTGAAAATTGCTTTCTAATTACTTTGTTTTTATTTATCTGTGTCCATGTTATTCCTCCCTTTCTGCCCTTAGTAAAATGTAAGCTCACTGAGCGCAGAGACTGCTCTGCATTTTTCATATTTGTATTCCCCTGTACCTAGCACTGTGCCTTTTATGTTGTAGGTGCCTAATGAATTTTTGTTGAATTTGTTCTTGGAATTAACAGGTCTGTTTCTAAGTTTGAGACCTGCCTTGGAGAATGTCAGGAAAAGAGATTGGAACACATGTTCTGATGGATAGACATATGGGGACATGGGGTGTAGCGAAATACAGGCTTCCGGGTTAATGGTTTAGAAAGCCTCCAGAAGAGAGACTTATGAACTAGGCACTCATTAGAACAGATGATCTCAGAGACATAATTAGCTATTCTGGTGGCACTCAGGGTAAAACTCTTTAAGACAATATAGAGCAAGACTATGTAAGGATGTTGCTGGGTCAGCCACCAATCAATAAATTAACAAACATTTATGTAGCATCTTCTGTGTGCCCAGAGAGAAAAGCAGGGCATAATGGACAGAGTCAGAAAGTCCCAGAGCCTGGAAGACCTGAATTCGAGTCTAGCCTCTTATATATACTGGCTGTGTTACTCTAGACAAGTCACCTTGCCTCTTGGTGCTCTATGAGACTCTTTAAGACTATCAAGGGAGAGAAGGTGACAACTCACACTAAGAGAAATCATTCCCTCATATGGAATTTCTTTGTCAACAAAATCACAGATCAGCCCCATCCCTAATCTATGTGCCAGGTCCCATGCTAGGTACTGGATATAGAAAGTCAAGATCAAAATGATCTGTGTCCTCACAGAGACTGCAGTCTGTCTGCAGGAGGCATGAGCATACAAAGGCATGCATAATATAGATACAAAATTGAAATTAAGTGGTCTTAAGAGGAAAGCATTAGCAGCTAGGGGAAATCAGATTCGGCTTTATGTACCTGAGCTGAGCTTTGAAAAAAAAAAAAAGAACATGAAAGATTCTCAGAGCTGATTAGATAATAGATCCCCAGAATGGGGGAATATCAGAATAGAGTAGTTTGGAAAGGAAAGAGTTTACCTGGGGTATAGCCATTGTGGACAACAAGCGGCTGAAAATTTAAGCATTTTTTCTAAATCATGCTAAGTTTAGTTTTTGCTAACATTCTAACTGCAAGTTTTTTCAACTTCTATAAATATTGTCCTAAGCCAAAGCCCCAATTGCCCTGCCCTAGTTATACTTCTGGGTTGTGTAGAAACAAGTATGCTTCCCTGGCTCAGAAAAGTGAGAGAAAGGGAGAGAGGGAGAGACAGACAGACAAAGACAGACAGAGAGAAAGAGATACAGGGAGAGAGACAGACAGAAAGACAGAGAGATATAGAGATAGACACAGAAACAGACACAGACAAGAGAGGGAGAGAGAGACAGAGACGAGAGAGAGACAGACAGAGACAGAGAGACAAAGAGACAGAGAGAGACAGAGACAGAGATAGAAGAGCTCATTAGTTTTGATGAACCAGAAAGTTGATCCCAGTAAGCTCTAGAGAATATGGTTCACTTCCATGAACTGGATTGCCATTTCCCAAAGTCATACGACCTGGGGAATTCATGGGGGGACAGTTTTAGTACCTCAGGAGCACATTTGATTCTAAGCCATTGACTTGATACGCCCTCCTCCCTTCCTAACCATACAAACCAAGTATTGGTTCTGTTCAAAGCCAGATGTTACTTGCCTTGGGCTGGCAGGAGAAATTTGTTCTTTGTTAGCCAGCTCTTAGAAACAGTTTCAGGAAACTTCATCAGCAGCATCTGGGCCCACTCTGGCCTTCTTGGGGTCTCAGAAACACCACGGTCATTTAGAGACATAAACAGAAATGTTGTTTGGCAAGTATCGACACGGAGACATCTTTTACCCACAATGTTCCTCTTGGCCTCTGATGAAAAAGAAAAGCCTTGCAATCAGGATCCAAAGTTGGATTTCCCGAGCGTTTCTGCAGAATTGGGCTCGGAGCACTTAATAACAAGTATCACTGCTGGTCTGTCTCTAAATTTATAATAAAAATAAATAATCTCCCCTTTTGATGTGGAAGGGCATGCCAACTGCCAAAAAGAGCTGAGATACAAGAGGGCACGATTTGGTTAAATTCCCTTAAATGCCATGAACTTAAGGTCTTCTACATGGCAGCAAGGCTCCCAGTCCCTCATTCTCCATGGGGAATGGAATCGTTGGGGGCTAACCTCCAGCATCTCTTTCTAATTGTACAGAGACCCAATCCAATCAACATGAGAAGCAGTTGTTGCCTGCCCCTCCCCCACCTTGAAAATCAAAACAAAACTGGAATCACTAATTACACAGATGTGGCATCTTGGGCTAATTAGACTGGTTAATGTTAGCTCATAAAGCACTTTCCAGGATACCCAAATGTGAGATGAAAGGGCCAATTCCTAAGTCTGATAATAGGATAATAACTGCTATTAATTAATAAGAAGGAGTTCCTGCCTCCTGTAGCCTTTAGCCCTCAAGTTTCCAGCTCTTTTTTGAAGACGACTATAAATGAATGCTTTGGAAACAGCCAACTGGCGCCCTCCACTCTCAATCCACTGCAGACACTCTTACTTTGCCTTTAGCGTTGGCTCTTCTGTAGATGTGGAGAAACCAGAAACAGAGATCATTTGCTACTATACTGCCTATTTGAAGACTCCCCTTACACAGCATAATGCACATGACAGTCTTGGAGTCAGGCAGACCCAGAATGAAGTCCTCCCACTGCTGACACGTACGGGCTTTGGGGCTCTGGGCAAATCACTGAGGCTGGAAAATATATTTAGGATCATATATTTATAGCTGGAAGGGGCCTGAGAGGCCATGTGGTCCAAATCCCTCACTTTACAGACGAGGGTACTATGGGGTAGAAGCATGCCTCTTGCCCTGAAGCTCAAAAGTGGTTAGGGGGAGAAAAGGGAGGTGAGGGGAGAGGAAGAGAAGAGAGGGACAGGGGAGACAGAGACAGAATCAGAGAGAAAGGGAGCACATTACATATTATTAGTACACGTATGTGTACTACATGCCACACATTCTGCTAAGCTTAAGATAATAAGCATGACCTATTCTGGTAGATGCAGTTCCCCACACTGACAGAGAAAGAAAATCACAGTGGGTTGTTGTTCAATTGTTTCAGTCATGCCCAATATTTGTGACCCCATTTGACGTTTTCTTGGCAGAGAAACTGGAGTGGTTTGCCTTTTCCTTCTCCAGATCATTTTATAGATGAGGAAAATGAGACAAACAGGGTTAAGGGACTTGACCAGGGTCATACAGCTAGTAAGTGTCTGATGCCAGATTTGAACTCAGGTCTGCCTGACTCCAGACCTGGGGCTCTATCTTCTATACTTTCTAGCTGCCCTAATCACAGCAGGAAAGATCCTTATATGCTTTAGATGACTGGCAGACTCTTTGTCTATGTGGTGAGAGGTGAGAATCAGGATCCAGTCTTCTAATTCTGAAACAAAAATACAGATACCATTTTACTTGGTGATGCTGGGTAAGTCACCCCCACTCGACTGAAATGGACTGCAGTCTCTCAGATTTCAGGTGGGACCATGCAACCAAGGATTTGGCAAAAGCTACTGTATTTATATAGGACTGAATCATTTCCATTTCTCATTCTCTCTAAGTATGGAGCCAGGATATGGAAATGGCTAAAAAGCTTTACCTTATCTTCCTAAATGTCTTTGAGGAAATATACCCCTGAACAATGGATATATATAGGGGCAGCATCTCCCTTGATTGAGGTTTAGCAGAAAAGGCTTCTTGGCTTGGGCTTCACTGACCAGGGAGGAATGTCACTAGTTGCTAGTCGACAACAATCCATTTCACTTGGCACTGTCTTAATACAGCAGTGAAGGCTCTGATGAGAGGCATCCCAGCTTTATGGACATAGATCTAGACTTGGAGTTGGAAAGTACTGGGTTCAAATTCTTCCCAATTCTTACTAGCCATGTAATCATTGGCAAATCACTTAACATCTCTGAACCCTGGTTCCTTCATCATGACCTCAGTCCTCATTTCTTCCACCTGTCCCATGGATTCTGTACTTTTCTCAAGGTTCAGTTCAGGTACCACCTCCTTCACAAAGCCTTTATAGGATCAGAGAGATCATAGATTTAGGGCTAGACCAGACCTTAGAGACCATATAATCCAACACCTCCCTTCTTACAGATGAGTCCCAAAGAGGTTAAATGACTTGCCCAGAGTCACACAGGTTGTAAGTGGCAGATTCAGGTTCTTTGATTTCCAGAATGGTGTTCTTTCCACTATACCATCTACTACCTGCCCTGATCTCCTGCCAGTTATTAGTGTTCTCTCTCTCTCTCTCTCTTGAAATCACCCTTTATTTCTATGTATATTCATTTTGTTGACTTACTTGTGGTATATGCTGTATTCCCTCCCCCTCCTCCCAAAATGCAAGCTTCTTGAGGGCAG